>CAODLS013556820.1:0-22071 GCA_948243855.1 Flueggea neowawraea | reverse complement strand
TGATGAGAATCATAATCTCTTATAAAGTAAACAAACCTTCATCATATATGCACACTTATGCACAATTATTTTCTTCCCTTTATGACCTCCACCATCCAAAAATACTCGTTTTGGGAGTCGTGCAAATTCTCCCTTAATTTGCACTTCCTTCGATGCAACATGGTAACCCTTTCCTTCCATTGATCCCCACGAACATATCCTATTCCTTTCGGTGCAGGAAATCAATAAATAGGCAAAAGAGATAACTGCCTTCATGTTGTTCAACAATGGTGGCCCCAATATCACATTGATGGAGGAAGATGTTCACTTGACCACCATGAACATGGCCATTCTCGTCATCGCGAAAGGTTCACTTCCCAAAGTTACTACAAGTTGCATCTGACCCCCAATATAAATATCACTTTCCCACTAAAGCTATACAGAGGTGTAGTGAAAATTTTTAACCTGTCTAAGGTGAGATTTATTTTTTGAAAGCAACTCTAGTAGATCAAAGTTACCAAACTTTCATTATCAAATAAGGATCCTCTCAACTGAGTACTTTGCAATTATGGCATTTATCACCATCGAATCGTCATGGGGAATTAGAATGTCCTTTTGATAAAATAATGTAAATGGGATAGGCTTGTCTTTCCCAATGATTCTTGCCACCAATTTAATTTGGTAGGCTTGCTTGCGTATGCCTTCTTAGATGACGACGTGTTCCTTGCCATCGTTTCTCTTCCTACGATCATGTTGATGGCCGGATGAGTCAGTTCATTATTGATGGGGGTGTCTTCATGTCATCTCTCCTTCTATCCTCTTAAGGTTTACTTCTCTAACCCATTGATTCTACGTTCCTCTATTTTGTCTAATCTCTAGTTCTTCGCATCATATCTCCTCTCCTTGCATGTGTAATTATCTCCATCTCCTCTTCAAGTTAAACCTTGATAAATTCCCATACCATACCAAATCTTTAATCTGGTTCATTAAGTAACGATAATTCTCCTTTGAGTGCCCATTCATATCGTGGAATTTACAGTATGCATCCACGTTTCTCCCTAACATTTTATCAGCCTTTAAGGGAAAGGTAATGAGTCTTGATCCCTTAATTGATGCCAAGATCGTTGACATTGACTCCTTTAAAGGGGTATAATTTTCAAATCTAGGGTTAGATGGACCCTAAGATTCTCCCAATTTCTCCTTTTTCTTACTCGACTCTTCCAGAGTCTCTCTTTCTTTCCACTTTCTCACTTTGTCTTCTTTTATGCCTTCTATCTTCATAAATTTTGTTTGTAAGATGTATTTATTACCACAAACAAAAAGATTTGCCAAATCCTGGGGCTGGACAAGAGATAATGACTCTTGTAATTGTACTGATTGACTCCTTTGTAGCATTGTCGCCACTGCCACCTCAGATTGTAAATCGTGAATTTCAATAGTAGCATTACTAAATCTGCTGACGTATTATCAAAAAGTATCCTTCTCACTTTGTCTAACACTTAATAAGTATATCGTATCCTTATTTATTTTGATATTGATTATGAATGTGTTAATGAACTCTCTCCTCAGTTGGTCAAAGCAAGAGAGCGTGGTTTCCTTTAACCCATAAAACTAAGAGCAAGCATGATCCTTCAAAGTTATTGGGTATGCACGACATATAATAGCATCTTCCCGTCGTTGTAGAAGCACTGTGGCTTTGAATTTTGAATATGTTCATAAGGATTCTCCTTCCCTGAGAAGTTCAGCAGCTGCGACATCTTAAAATTGGGCGGAAGGGGTTTCTTTATGATCTTTCTGGTAAATGAAGCCTTCACCTTTTGTTGCTTCTCTTTCACAAGAAGTAGCTTCTTCTGCTCAAGAATCTCTTTAATGATCCTCTTCATGTCGGCGACCTTTTTGACACTCATTACCAATTGTCGACCTGCTTCAAGTTTCTTGGTCAGAGCTTTAGGTTCTCCTCCACAAGTTCTCTCTACTACTTCTGGATAATTCTTCTTTCTCACATAAACTCCATTTTCATTCCCCACCAAAATATCTAGACATTCTCCACAAGGTAGAGGAATTTGGTTCTCAAAAACTAGAAGTGGAGGATTTTTTGGTAACTCTCTTACGGGATGTCTTGTCTCTCAAGTGCATCTCAACTCCGAGCATAAGCACACAAAGTGGGTGATTAGGTTCTTGCAAGTGCACAAGAATCAATGTAGTTTTAAATCTCAATTATTCCTTAGGTATCGAATCCTCAGAGAACATGAATTAATTGTGATCGAAAAATAAAATAAAATAAAATCATTTTTGGTTTTTGGGGTTTTTGAATAATGAAATACAAGATTGATTAAAGTAAGCAATTAACAAAGAGAATATGCAATCAAGTAATAAAGCATTAGGACTTTCTTGACTTCAACTAAAGACTCTTATTTGCTAGACTAATAAATGAGGTTTTAGAATTGAGTGTTCTCTCTACAAAATTCACTTAAAGCCTCTATCAAGGTCATTTAAGCAATGCCCACATTTATTAGAAGGATCATTTCGGCCTCATCTGATTAAACTAGGCACATTAAGTCTTTTGGAAATTTCATCGAACACCTCACATGCATAGATTATGTCTATCCTAAATCATGCAAGTTTAATACTTGTAGACCTCACCTAGCTTTCATCTCTCGATTCATCAACTAGGTTTATCAAAACTATCATCAAAATGATCAAGCTCAACAATAAACAGTCAATACAAGCCATTAAATCAAGTCCAAGGGCATCATTCAAATAAAGAACATAAATCACAACACCCATTAAATAAAACTTCAAATATTAAACATTAAATACAATACCCATTCATAATCATAGCAAATAGTCATCAACAGTCTATATCTTTAAGCCCTAACTAGAGATTTAAGCAATCATATTGAAATCAAACATAAAAACATTAATACCCATCAAAAGCAACATTAAAATCCAAATATAAAAGAGAAAAAGTCAAAGAAAATAAAACTCAAGAACCTTTGATGAAGGATTCCAAATATGGTAGCCTTGGGTAATTGGTTTTCCTTGCTTATTCCTTAATCTAAGCTAGAAATTGCAAGAAATTAAAATAATTATTTGAAAGGAAAAAGATGATCTAGAGGTGTCTAAAGATGTCCTAAATGGTGGCTAAAGAGGGTTTTTATACCCCTTGTCCAAGTCACAAAATCCTACAAAAGATGTCCCAAAAATATCCCTTGGTCCTCACTTGACAACTTTTCACGCGCAACTTATTTTCCTTGCTTGCCAGAGTGTGACGGTCGTGACACTTATAGTGTCACAACTGTTGCAAATTTATGTCTACAAAATGTGAGTTTGTTTTGCTTGTGACAGCCGTGACACCCCTTTCCACCTTGAAATATCCATTTTCTTCATGTTTTCTTGCATCTACTTGAGGCCTTTGACGATGAACTCCTTCTTGAACAATGACGAACAATGCTTTGACGTTTTCCACAGAAGACAGTAATTTTTATTGCCTCCATTTCACAACAATCTCGAAAAAAGAAAAGTAGAACACGAACAGTTGAGAAATCAAATGACACGTTGTGATTGCAAGCATAAACACAATGAGTTTGGGTTGTTCTCGGGGAATCTCTAATGCTCAAGTTAGTAAAGAATTTGACAAAGTATAAGTCTAAGGGTAACAAAAACCTCCCCTCGCAAGCCATCACCATGTCTATATATAGAGTGATGATCATTAACGGTCTTCCATGTAACACTTTGTAACATTTCGTCATTAATGGTGATTTCTGTAATGTTTTGACTTAACTTGACTTTTATGGCCACTTATTGATATGGTAGGCTTTTGGTCCATGTCTCATCAAACAAAATTAAACAAACTTTAATCAACGATTAAGAATGTGATCAATATCAATAATTTTTAAATTATAATATATTTTGATATAAAAATATATAGAAAAATAAAATAAATTATTTTGGCTTACAAACTAGTTTGAGCCCAACTAGCAAGCTGCCTTTTTAGGGAGTGGGTCTTGCCTGATTGCATCTCGAGCCAACTTATGTCCGACCGTGATACCATCTTAAAATTAAGTGTAAGAGCATCTTCAATAGTGTTATGTATTTTTAACTAGCTTTTTTAATGAAAATAGATAACATCATTAATTATATAACTTGAAAATAAATATCCTCTCCAATGTTACTCTCTACTCAACTCTTTATTTTGTTAAAATTCATAAAATATTTAAAAGTGATTTGTCACATGAGAATAAATATATAGAAAGAGAAATTTTCATTAATGATAAACCAAACAAAGAGCTATTTTGCACTCAACAAAAATGGCAAGTCAAAGCCACTTTTTATGTTATTTTTAGAGATAAACAGTGTGACAAAGAGAGGATTTGAGATTTTTTTGATGAATGACTCTTTATTATAAAGATAAATGACAAATTAAAGATAACATTGGAGATGATCTAAGTAAGCCCACTTCAAAAAGTATTTTGTAGAGAGAATTTGTAATTATTACTAATTGACAAACTCAAGTATTGACTTTGGTTTTGATGATGATGATTGCAAAACATCCATGAAAGATGTGCTAAGTTGCAGACTTGTTGATATCTTGATACAAAGCACGTTATGCATATGCAAGTCACGTTGATCATGATGAAAATGGCAATAAGGTGTGTTACACTCGATATAAGGCTCATAGATCATCCATTCCAGAAGTGAAAAGTATCAGATGATCATTAACGCACGTGTTACACAATGTTCAACGCACGTTATTGGAGTTGTTGAATGATACAAGACGCGTTGTAGAGCAAAAGGTGCAACCTTTGAAGAATGCTCAACTCACGTTACAACGGTGCAACGCACGTTGACGGGGTCAGATGAGGACAAAGCCAAGATGCTTCTCGGGATTTGAATTTGAATATTCTCTGACACGTTGACGTGGATTAAAAGTGCGATCTTAAAATCAAGTCGACAACACACATTGCAGAGTGTTCAACACACGTTGAAGAATCACTAGGTGATTGTGCATATTCTGGATTGAAGAACAACGCATGTTGAGAAAGCCATAAGTCACGTTGACGGTGGTACAACACACATTAATGATAATCCATTCAAGGCTATGGCTACTGGAATTCTTGCAAGGCGCATTGAATTGCTATCAATTCACGCAGAACTCAATGGTACAAAGTACAACGCACATAGAGGGAGATACAATGCACGCTATACAAGGTGACATCATTTAAAATAGAATGTTTCATTCTCTCACAACGGCTACTTCAAGGCTCCAACGGCTATATCTTCAAGAGTATCTATAAATAAATATCCCTAGACAGAAGAGAACAGAGAGATACACTTGCCAAGAATTGCTAATCATTTTATCTCTCACTTCTACCTTTGTAACCCATTTGATCTATTTACTTGCTATGTTATTGTTGGGTTTGAGCGAGCTTTAATCTGCTATACAATTGGGTTAAATTTGTGACAAGCAAGATTGTTTGCTTGGGGTAGATAAGTTTCCTTGTTAAGCCTTAGACAAACAAGAGTGGTTGCTAGTGAGCCTTAGAAAACTAGAGTTCGGTTTGCTTGTTGATCCCACAAAAACAAATGGTTCGATTTTCTAGTTGATCCCACAAAAACTAGAGGTCAGGTTTGCTAGTTGAGTCCCCAAAAACTAATGGTTAAGGTTTTCTAGTTGAACCCGCAAAAATTAAGGAAACGATTTTCTTGTTGAACCTATAAAAACAAGGTGTAAATATTTTCTTGTTGATCTTGCAAAAACAATGTGTAACGGTTTCCCTCCACCCACAAGTGAGGAAGAATCTTTAATGGATTAAACTCTCTAGTTGAGCTAGAGGAGTTGACATAGGTCAAGAAGGACCGAACCACTATAAATATTGGGCTTTGATTTCTCTCTCACAACTCTCTTTACTTTGTCTTGCATTTGCATTTGATTTACATTATTTTTATGTGTGGATTGGATCTTTAGAGCTTCCGTATTTACTCTTTGATTTCAGTTTGAAAGAAAACTTTGTTATTAGTTTTAGTTTGCAAAAGATTTTCAACAAAGTTTTTAACTTGCTAAAAATCCAATTCGCCCTCCTCTTGGATAGCCATATTGGGATTACATCAATAAACCTCTTACACTCATTCTACATGAGATTCTTGACAAAACATATCATCATTATAAATATTCTTTAAATTGATAGTTGAAGTTACATGAAAAATTTGGAGTTAATTACATAGGTTGGCATAATGAAACCCAAGATTTTTACACAAAGCACATTTTTTTACATTTTACAAATGGAAATACGCTCAAACATTTTTTCGTAAATGCCACATTTTTAAACTGAAACTCGAAAATGCCAGATTTGTCACATAATACCCAATTTCTCGTCTCATTTTCTCACTTTTTATCTCTCCTCATATCTCTCTCTTCCTCTCTCTCCCCCCAAACCCTAGTCGCCCCTCCTTTCTTTTCTTCCTTTCGTCCTCCATTGTGGCTCTCTCTTTCTCTCCTTACCTCTCTCATCTCAGCCTCGTCTCTTCTCCCGCCGCCTTCCACACTCTCATTTCTCGCCTTCAACCTCTACTCTCTCATCAATCCTTGTCCTCTCTCTTTGATCTCCTCTCCCTGTGCTTGTCCTCTCTCTCATCCTTGGTTCTCACTCTCATATAGGCCTCGTCGTCTCTCTCATCTACGTGCTTTCGTCTCTCTATTCCTGTCTTGTTCTCTGCTCATCTGTTTCTCATCTCTTCTCCAACACGGCATTGATGTGACGAAGAGGTGGCAACGGTATAGATCTAGGCTTTGATGTTTGGGTGGCGGTTGTGTTTCATGTAATCTAGGGTTTGTTGTATGAAAAATTGTTGATTTAGTCCCCAGAATTGTTGGTTCTTACGTAATTGCATCAAGTTTAAAAAATAACAATTTTGTACACCTATGAACACCCTTTGACACCTTTGAACACCTATGTAAACTTAATTTAATATTGTGTACACCTTTGAACACCTAAAATTTACACCATTGTAAACTTTTGTAGACCTTTATACACTTATGTACACTAAATTAATTATCATTAAATAAATTAAAATTTGTAAATATTGTGTACACTGAATACCTATTATATAGACAAATAATTCAGCTTAATTTAAAAAAATATATTACACCAAAAATTTATTAAATCAAAATTCTTATAAAAAAATTGTGAACTTCTTATTGAACACTTATGTAGACCATTGTAAACTTTGTGAAAAAAAAATTCTCGCAAAAATAGCATTTTTAAGATTGTGTTTATTTTTTCATGCATTTTTTATAGTTATAGACTTGGATGACATTTGTGAAATTCAATATTTATTTTTCTAATAGAAATGTAATTTTCCCAAAAATTTGGGCAAGAGTAAGCACAAGCACAACGCATTGCTAAGAACTTATTTGATTAAGATCTTCGGTATTTTTCATTTTTTTGTCTTTTTATTTTCTTTATCACGAAATCGCGCCGTAGCCATCCAGTGAAAGATTAAATTATCATTGGAGTGCTTCGTCAAAAAATTATTGTTTTCCCACGAGCTAATTCCTATGAATTTCAGATCCTTGCAAGTAAAATTCGTTTGCTATATGAAATACATATCAATAAATATATGATCACTCATAGTGATACTAAATAAATAAGATTCATATTAATTCAAAGCTTGTTGTTAGAAAAAACAGATACAGAAATTAACGTTTCTTGGAAAAGAAAAATAAACAATAGGAAAGCAAAAAAATTCAAATTTTATTATTTTTTCTTGAAAGGAAAATAGGCGAACAAGACTACACGTTAAGGCATATTAACAAACACCTGGCATACACTCCAGTTCTTCATTAAGGCCCACAAATCTCCTGCAACTTCTTAGCAGCCGATTCATCAACCGAAAACTGAACAAAACCCATGAAACAAACTCAAAACAACCCAGCAAAAGAAATTAAAATCCAACTTTAACTTATGACTAAATGTATAAATGAATCAATTAATGAAAATGTGAGTGGTGGGTTTTGAAGAGACCTTGTTGAGGACCCATACAGAGTGGTTATAGGCGCTGTGGAAGAGCTCATGGAGAGATTCTGTGCCATTATCGTCCACTTCTCTGTAATTCACGAAATTTTCTCGCAAGTACTTGGAATAATAAGGCCTTGTTTCTCCTGGCAACTTCCTTATTAGTTTCAGAATCTCACGGTAAACACTCAGTGCTTTCTGCATTTCTTTTGTTTAAGCAAAGCCAAATCAATAACGAGGGTTTCTTTACTTTGGCAGTTTATTAAAACGTTGTCTAATTTGACGGATCGAATTAATGGAAAAATATACTTAACCGAGCAAATTCTTTTAATGCAGAAATTAATGTCAGAGGTCCTTGAAGTTAGATGTATTCTCTGGTTTGGTCCTCGTATATTGGGAATCATATGATATAGTCATATAGACCTTCAAGTTTGTAGTAATGCAACATATAGTCCTTCTGTTAGTTTTCTGCTAACTTTTTAGTTATCTAAAATTATTCTAATATCATAATTTTATCAACAAGTCCAAACATTTCATGCTCATTAGTTACATAGTGATCAACGACTATATCCATCAGGCCTTAAGGTTTTACCTCATTCACGATTTCATCCCTCCTATTTTAAAATTGACCTTTTTTTTCCCCAACTGTAGGTCCATTAGTTGAATCTAACGCATCACGTCAGCAACGCTGATGGAGAATTTAGGATTCCATACAACATAGTTTCAAAGACAAAGATATCACCAAGCTTAATCCGCCCATTGAAAAATCCTTACAAATCAAAACTCTAGCTCTAGATATTCGACAAATATAAACTTAAACCAATCTTCACCAGCATAAACAAACACAAGAAAGAATAAAAAGAAAGGGTAATTTCTTCAATTCCCCCTAATATATGTATTTTGGAAACCATCTCACTTAGCCTCTCTTTTTCTCCCTATCACTAACTTTTAAATTCGATTGTGGAAAGACCAAAATAATGCTTATTTAAAATATAAGGTGGTTTTTCTCTTCAACTAATGTCGTCCTTGTGGTTAGTGAATCTTTCTATTTGGTCCTTGTATATTATTAACATCCATCTTATGGCCCCTCTCATCTATGGGTGTAATTGAGCCCAACCAAGGTGGTTTGGCTCTGCATAGTTGAAATGATAAAAAAATCCCAAATTTAAACTCAAATTCGAATTAGATTCGAACTATATTTTATGTTTAAATTTAGCTAGCTCGTTTAAAAACTTTAATCAACTTAGTAGTGAAACACCATAAGGCCATCCCTGGCTTTAAAAAAAAATTATTAAATTCAGTTATATATGAATTAAATTGACGAAATTCTAATAAATGCCCATTCCCATACAATAAAAAAAAAGGTTTAATTAAGTTGATAGGCTATGTATAAAAAATTTGTTAATTCAAGTCTCATATATTGGGAAAAAAAGGCCAATCTTGTCACCAACAAGATGATTTTTCAGTTGAACAACATTATCGATGAATATTTTTTATGTTGCTATAAGCTCTCCACTTCAAGAACTAAATAGTAAGTTTTCTAAGCAGTACTCAATGGAGTTACTTACTTTTAGTTCAGCTTTGGATCCAAAAAGATGGAGACAAATATTTCAGAATTGATAATATTCGCGAATTGGTAAAGAAATATTATCCTCGAGATTTCACTGATTTATGAGACGTTGCAATTGAGAATTGGACTTCAACATTACCATATGTCTAAAAACTATCAGATTTTCAAAAGCTATCTCTCGTATCTGATTTATGCAAGTGATTAGTCAATATTTGATTGATAAGTCTTGTGCTTACTCTTCTTGTTTCTACAACTACAATGGAGCAATCCTTTTTTTAACTCTATCAAGTTAATTAAAATGAGACTTCGTAGTAAAATGGGAGATGTGTTTTATCTGACTCATTGCTTAAAAAATATTGAAAATTATAGTACTCCTCTTTATTAGATTGTAATTTTAACTTCTTGTTATTCAAGTTTTTTTTTGATAAATCCTTTCAATCAAGTTAATTATTTTTTTTTAACTATTTTGATGTATATGCGACTTTTACGTACTTGATTTTATTTTGTTTAAATGAAATTAATTTGACTTAAACATTTCAAAGTTAAGTCCCCTTATATATGAATGGGGCTCAAGTTCCACCTCTGAACGAGCTCGAGCCAGCTCATTATTAATTTGTTTATATTTTAACTCGAATGAGACTTATTTCAATTTTAGTTTAAGTTTGTCATAAGTTTGTTTATAGCTTGTTTATAGAGAGTTTGAAACTAGTATCATTCTTAGCTTGCTTAGTTTCATATTTTCATATTTTTTTTTTTAGTTTCATTCCTAATTGCACAAGACGTGTTTAGTTTCTAAATACACAACACACTAAATTTGTTGATGTTTCAACTTGAGCAATTTAATGAATAGACAAGATGGTTCTGACGTCCAAGACGCAGTGCATGGCGCATAAGTTATACACGTTCCAATAATAATTCCAATAAATTACATTTTAAGTTTTATAGTGTAATATTCCCGCATTGCTTAGGAGTCGAGATTAAAGGTTGCTTATAAGCATCTTCTTTCATTAAACCGTTGATGCACCTTTTCAATGACAAAAACGTTAAAGCACATTAGCCCAGAGCGAACAATACCTCAGTGGATGGACCTAACGAGCAATTGTTGAGGGACATGATTCACAACAATTGATGCCGTTTTTGGAAACTCGAGTAAAAAACCATCGAGCTAAAATTGTTTCCCAAACCCTTTAACCTCGATTGGGAAATTATTGTAATGTCATGCTCTCACATCGCCTGTGAGTCAAGTCCAAGAATCGTTTATAAGGACTATTATAGTGTCATGCTCCAACATCGCTTAGAAGTAGATGTCAAAAGTCGCTTATAAGCATCTTCCTCCCTTAAATCATTGAGGCGCATTTTCATGGACAAAATCGTGAGGACCTATAAACTTAGAGTATGAATGGATCTAACACGAAATCATCGAGCGATATGGTCCATAACAAGTTTGTTATAAATTTGTTTATAACTGGTTTGTAGAGAGATTAAAACGGGTATCATTCTTAGCTTGTTTAGTTTCATATTTTTATAGAATTAAAAAAAAAAGGTTTAGTTTCATTCCTAATTGCACAAGACGTGTTTAATTTCTAAATACACAAACTACTAAATTTGTTGACGTTTCAACTTGAGCTATTTAATGAATAGAAAAGATGGTTGTGACGCCCTAGACGGAGTGCATGGCACATAAGTTACACACGTTCCAATGATAATTCCAATGAATTTCAGTTAGTTAGTTTTTGTGACCCAAAATTGAGCATACAAATTATCTACTCTCGACGTACGTGTGAGACGCTTACCCAGAAAACGTCAAAACTCCAAATCCCGCAAGCGATTTCCACACTGTCCATTTCAAAACCATTCAACCATTTCTGATTTCCCTTTCACCATCTCTCTACATTGCATATAATTGAATTAACAGAAGATCACAAGAGACAATTCCAAAGAAAATCTTCGTCAATAATTAATGCAACCTCTCGTGAAACCCACTTAGAACCACTGGTTCTCATGCGTGGTTTCCATTAATTAAAACCGTGTTGGCATCTTCATTATCACTCATTATCTCCTTAAAAACCCATCAACAACTTGAATTCCCTCTCCACATTTTCTCTTCTTCCAAACACTCCCAACACAAAAGAAAATCTTAAGAGTTAAAACCCAAAACTGATGGATATTTGGTCATGGATATGTGAGCTTCCCGACTCGGAATGGACAGAGTCACAATCAGCTCATATCTTTGAGCTTGCGAGTTCTAAGTCGAGTCGAGATGACTCAAGTCGGAGTATCCAACTCAAAGCCGACCGAACCGCCGGGTCAAACTTGGATACTTTGGTGACATTCAGTGTTTGCTTGAAGGGGTTTGATGAACCATTCACTACGTCAAAGACACTGTGGGTTTCTGACACGTGTAATCTAAACTCCGACAAACCATTCCTCCCGCTGGTACTCCACCTCATCCAAGAAATCATCACTCGGTCACCGTCAAGTCACACTAGCAGTTGCCCTCGGTCACAGCTCCAAAAGCTAAAGCCCGACCCTATATCATGGATCATGGACTCGCATTCACCTGAATCTTTCTCGAGTTTCTTCAACTTAGTGTTCTTCACGCACATGTTTTGGATGTGTGTATACGACGCGCCAAGTGCAGCTGGTTCATTGTACTTCGAATCTTTGGTGGGTCCATTTATTCAAGGGTTGTCGTGTACGCACGCGCCTGCTCTGAGAACGTTTCTAGTCACAGCAGGAGTAGACACGGAGCTGTGTTTTGTGCGCACGGTTGGATACATTTTAGCCAAGTGGCTTATTTTAGGGGAGTTGGGCGTAGGATTACAAGCATTGGTGACACATGTGCCACGTCAGCAGGCTGGTTTCTCTTATGCTGTGGAGGCTAATGGGTTTTGGGTTCTTAAAGGCTATGCCCCAATTTTAGGGATGAAACTTGTGTCCTCTAAAGATAATAGTAGTAATTTTAATGTCATTGAAGCTAAGGAATCGGTGCTAAAATACGCATTGGCTCATCAACAGTTAGAGGCAGTTATTCAGTTGGAATATTCAGTTGTATACTATGATGGGTACATACTGGTGAATGCACGTGTCGATAACATATGGTTCCACGTGGTGAAATTAGGATTTAACAAAGACGAAAATGTAAATTATGGAGACGAGAGGCACTTTGTGTCGCGGGCTCGGATTTGGGTTGGACCGGAAGTTGGAGCGACGTATGTATTGGGCTTGACTTTGGGCCAATCTACCCACAATGGGGAGAGAGAAGTGGAAGTGCAAAGAGTTGTGAAGGGCAATATAGAAAAACCAACGCCAACGGTTTCGAAGGTGAAAACTAGAACAAGAATGTCAACTAATACAAAGTTGAAAAATTGGAGGTGGGATCAAGATGTTGAAGGGAATACTGTGGTGTTCGATGCAGTTTTGTATAACAACATCAACGGTGAAGAAGTCGCCATGTCGAAATCGGTCAGCGGTAATAGACGTAGGAACAATGATGGTTTACGAAATAGGTATCAAGGACCAAATAGACCATTTACAAAAAGGGGAGGACTAATTTTTGCAGGAGATGAATATGGGGAAGCAGTTGGGTGGAGGTTGAGCAGAGAAATGGAGGGAAGTGTGTTGAAATGGAGAATTGGAGGGCATGTTTGGGTGAGTTACTGGCCTAATGAAGTGGAGAGTTCGTATTATGAGACTAGATGTGTAGAATGGTGTGATGAGGTTGATTTGCCTTTAATACTTGGCAAACAGACCTTTTAGGAATGCACTAGTTATGTAAATTTCATGTATACTGTACTAGAGGGGTTTGTCAACTTTCTAAGATTTCTGGTGCTTACTGTTTCTCGTAAACATATAAGTAGTAGTTTCATACAATAAATTACTCCATTTTAATTGCATTTCTAATACATTTATTTTTCGCTTCAGTTAATTATTATAATTTCAGCAATGTTTACTGTCATTAAACTTAGAAAGCAAAGTTAAAAATATACTCTCATGTTGAGAAATCTTGACGATAATTACCATATTTATCTCAATTATATTCCAATTTCCAAAACTTTAAGCCGTGTATCTGCCTAATTGCCTTTTGAAGACAACACCAATTGAAGATATGGACTCCAAGACTAGCTTCCAAGCTGGCGAGGCCAAGGGCCAAGCTCAAGAAAAGTGTGGCCAGATGGCGGACAAAACCAGTAACACTGCCCAGTCTGCCGAAGAATCATGCCAAGAGGCTGTTCAGCAAATGAAGGGGAAAGCACAAGGAGCTGCAGATGCAATCAAGGACAAAGTTGGAGCTAACAATTGAAAGAACCATCAAATCTCCCTCTTGTTTTTTGTTTTTCTTTCCTTTTTGCAGTCCTTTTTTTTTGTCTTCTCCAATTAGTTAAGTGTTAACCTTGCTACTGATTAGTTAATTAGGAGCTTGTTATCAATATTTTGTTTGAATGAAGATGAGATTCAGTTCTCATCTTTTTTTAGAAAACATGCATTACATTTCCCGTTGATTGTGACTTTTTGCAATGACTACAGAATACAACTAGCACAACATCCGCGCAATGCAGCGAAAATTTTAAGCGAATAAATTATATCAATTGAAATAAAAATATTTTTGGCAGTTTAATACATTGTCTTTATTGGAAATATATATTTTGAAAGATTTTTTTATATCCAAATTTTTTTTGTAGAATTGTATGAATTGCATTTCTTATCATAAATAAGAGTCTTCCACCCAGTTATACTTTTGACTACCGTCACATGCATTTGATCATGAAAAAATAGGTTAAAATTGATTAAAATCGACATGATTGAAAATAATTCAATGCATTCTTCCTATAAAAATTGTTATTTTAATCTCTCATGCAAAATTCTTTTGATCTTTTTAACAATATTTTTTTAGAAAATTGAGGGGTTACAATATTCTCAAAAATTTAAGTGACTTAAAGACATGTCAAGAAAAATGGTCAAAATGTATGAAATAAATTAATCATTTATTACATAATCAATAAAAATTTAGATTGCAAAAAAGGTAATTGTCTAAATATATCAATAAAGTAAATAATTGATCTTTCATAAATCAAAACCTTGCATTCATCTTTTATTGAATTTTTAACAATATTAATCAAAATATACTTACTAAGAAAATTAATTTAATTGTGAATTTATATAAATATTAACTTTATCTGTATATGCTTGTTTATTTCTCTCTAATTGCTCACCCAACCATTCAGATCTTTTCCATAATTTTTTATCTTATTGATTGAAAACATTTCTGTCAATAATATTAGTCACAGTCAGATTATCAACTTATAGAATTTTCAGATAAACTTAATATTTTTTGTTTTCTTTATTTTTTCATCACCCATTTATTTTTTTAAATTTCTTTGATCAATCAACCAATTTGATAGATATTATTTGGTCATTTCAATCCATTTGTTGTAATATTTTCAATTTTTATTTTAAAATTTATATTACTTAAAAATATATAAATATTCTTTATTTGAATATACAAATTATTTGAATTAAAAAATACAAAATTACAGTTTATAAATTTTAATTCATAAATTTTTAACAAATAGTCTATTTATAAATTCTAATTTCTATAAATAACATAATAAATGTGTTTATATTAAAATATTGTGACACATGACACGTTAATGTTTTGTCAAATATCACTTAATTAGATTAACAAATGTCATAATATCATAAATATATTCTCTTTATATATATATATATATATGAGATTTAGGGAGTCAATATATATAAAAAAATTATTTTTTTCTAAATTTATTATTAAAGATACACTTATCAAATAAATAAAAAAAATATTTGTCACAAATTTTTACACACAAAAATAACGGAAATAGATTGATTGATATTGATGTCATAACGAATGACCCCTTTCCTGTTTATAGAATTTTTACACACAAAAAAAAAAACGATAAAGTAATTCGGTGTTAATTGTTCTAAAATATATTTAAACAAACTAAACTACAATATGCAAAAATGGTGACAATAAATAAAAAATGAACTGAAAAAGTTATAAATAAATAAAATGTAAAAAAAATCATATTATTTTCTGGAAAAAATTAAAACAATATTTTTTAAAATATTTTTACGTTTCAGCATACTTAATGTTATCTTCCTAAACGATAAATTTTGTTTTACAATAATTATTAGAAAAAAGAGATACTAATAAAAAAATAAACTGACATTTAATAAAAAAATTAAAAAGTATTATTTGTAACCGCACTATCTTATATCACGCAGTATAAAATTTTTAGAAACCTTTTGTATAATCATAATACAGAAGAAAACAGATTTAATCAAAAGAGAAAATGGCATTGGTTATTCGTATTAAAAAAGGCATTCTTTCTCACAATTTTAAAAGGTTAAATTTTAGGAAAGAAAAAGAAAACGAAAAAGAAGGGAAATGAAAAACAGTGCCACTCTGTCGCGTAATCGGACGTCCCTAATTGACTGCCGCTGATCTACATCTCTGTCGCAAGGTCGCCGTCAGCTGTCTAATTTCTCCTCCACCCGCATACAAGCTCATCCCTTCTTCCTTTGCTTTCCTTTCTTCTCCAATCGCGTCGTCGAACTGTGAGAAATTAGAATATGCTTCGCTAATAGCCTGTTCGTCGATTGATTATCATCTAGGGTTTCGAAATGGCTGAGACTTCCAGAGCTCGTTTCACTATTACTCTCGGGCACAGCGGTCAGGTAATTTTCTTATAGTTACAGCTTCGATTGGTGTTTTGTTGCTGAATTAATAATTCGTACTTGGCTTACTTTAGCTTCGATCATGATTTTGGAATATATTGGTCCAGGTGGTTAAGAGAGCTGCGACGGTACTGGAGGATGACTACTCGGCTTCGTTGCCTGGTTCTGGTAGTAAGCGGTCTGTTAGAGATAGATTAGGAAGCAATTTCGATACTTCGACGTCTCGTGGAAGCCTGGCTAGCAATAAACGGTGCGTTCGTTGTTTCTTCTTTTTGATTTTGGTGAGCTTAGTTTGAGAAATCAGTATTGCATTTTGTTCCTGCTTGGCCTTTTTGTTTTGGATTGTCTAACTGCTTGGAAATGTGATAATCCAGATCTGATTCGGTTCTTTGGAATAGCTTAAGATTTTTTTTTATCATGTGAAAGGGCTACAACAAGTATATATACTCTTTTCCAGCTTGAACTTGGTTGGAAATGACAATTGTTTTGCATTACAGTTGGCTGAATTATGCTGTGTTTGCTTGTTTTTAGAAATAATGTATATTCGTCATCCTCTTTTTGTTGTTTTTGCATATATATCTTTGGCAAGGTTCTGTGATCAGCTTTTTTAGCTGAAGATGTCATGCTTTTATTTTGATTTATCCAGGCAGAGAGGGGACAGTGGTTTGACAGGTTTGAATGCCAATGGTGTTGAAGGTAATAAGCTTGACTAAATGTTAATTATCATCTATGTTCTGGTTCTTTGTTGCCATTTCAAAGGTACTGATTTGGTGTGTTTGAATAACTAAAGATGTTCGCCTTGGTAAGGATGATCTTCGATTGAAACTCATGCAAAAAAATGCATCAAGAAGAGGTCAGAGTGACGATGAGCCGAAAACCATGGACCTTCGTGAAAAGCTATCTAGGACAGTGCATTCTCCCGGCCAGCAGTTGAGTAGTTATCACGCACGACAGGGCATTCCTGAGACAAGGAACACTAGTATATTGGGTCTAGCTCCTCCTACAAGAATTGCAGATGATTTATACCACATGGAATCTTCCAGAAATTCTTATTCCCCATGGACTTTGGATCATATAAGACGAAGATCTCCTGCTAGAACTTTAGGCACTTCTGGGGTCTTTTCCCTACCCATTAATGCCGAAGAAATGCCCCGTAGGCCAGTAAATAGGACATTCGATGATGTGAAACCAGTTTCATATATGAGTAGAGATGTTATTGATACACCAAGATCTGTAAGTAGTTCAGCAGCTTTCATGACAAAGTCTACGTTGACTTCTGCTTCTGCAAAGCCTGCAGTCCCACTTGTAGGCCAACATCCTCCGGCTAGTGGCATTGTACAAAAAAGTCCATACACAGTATGCAATTCTTGCCCCTTACTTTTACACAGTGACAAGATTGGTCACCTTTTTTTTCTGAATTTGTTGGTTTTTTTATTGCTATGACCATGCTATATATTACCATTTATTTAACTTTTTTTTCATTTTTATTTGATAAAGTGAGTTCTGTGCAAGTGTTTTTTTTGCATTAAGTTATTTTAACGACATGGAGGGGGATTGGTGATATGTTTAAAAGGTACATAGATTTAATGAAGCAGTTTTTATGGAAATTCAGATACTCCTGTGCTTGTAATGTAAGCTGTAATGTTCATATTAATGCACGTCTTTCATGAAAACCTCTGAGCTCTTTTTTCTTTCTTTTTATGCATAGGTTGAAGAACCTCAAACAGTGGAAGGCCTGTTACATTCACTGGGACTGGGGAAATATGTCATCCTTTTCAAGGCAGAGGAAGTATGTTATATATTCGTTCCTCTACTAATTCTTTCAAATTATGAATTAATTAATTTATGGAACGCAAGTCCTTTTCAATGGTCCAAGGATTATATGCAACTCGCATTTATGAGTTTCCATTATATGTAGTAGTCACAGAAAACAAAAAATAGATCTAAATTTGGATAACATTATACAATTATTGCTCATCTCCATTATGAGAGTTGTTTTGAATGCCTATAAGTGTAAACCTTCCACATGATATGATTTGTTATTGTCATTTAGAACCACCATTTTAGCAGGTTGTCGGCCTGCTTTAACCAATCTGGTTAACAATGGCATTGGTTGCCTCTACTATCCTTATACATCCATTACATGTTCTGTTGAATAGGTGGATATGACTGCATTGAAGCAGATGGGAGAAAACGACATTAAAGAGCTTGGAATACCTATGGTAATTCTTCTTCCATCCTTTGTTGGCAACACAATTGGTGGTCCTGACAGTAGAAAAGGCTATAGGAATGACTTGTTTGTGGACGTGAATCAGGAGGATTTTTTTCACCTTTAAACAGGATTGCTTAAGTAGGAGACTTTTTCACTTTTTATCTTGATTGAGAATTAGAGGAATTAGAGTAAAAAAGTAGAGAGAGTGACACGACTTTCAAGGAAAAAACATGCTAAATACAATATGCTACATGCTAAAAACATGTTAAATGCTATTGTTCTCAAACAAGCCTAAACACAGGCGATGAGGTTGCTTTCTGAATTGTAAACATCTTATATGATTCTCTTGTTATCTTTTTACAAGTGCGTGTAACATTAGCAGACCGGAATGTTGTTTGTTTTACTGAGTTGTTTGAAATGCAGGGGCCAAGGAAAAAGATTCTTCTTGCTCTCCTACCTCATTCGAGAAGGCAAACATAGCATTGTAACTTCCTAAGCAATTGTATTATACGATGGAGGCGGGAACTTGTGTACAAGAACCTGCTGGTGTATTCTGAGATTAGCTTAGAAGTAACCCTACAATCTGTTGTCAATTTTTCGTGTTGAGAATAACCCAATTGTTCGAATAGATGTTTTGTTGTATAAAATTGTTTGATTGCTATTGATGTATTTGCTTTTTTTTTTCTTGTCATAAATATCCCCACATTTCTACCTCGTTACATTATAGGGCTAATTATCTAAGTACATGTTTTAGAAATTTCTTATTTAATCCTGATGAGGTTTTAAAAATAGTGGATTTTAGTTCTGTTGAGGTTCTGAGGCTTCAAAATAAGACCAATGTGGCAATAAAACAAGAATTGCACAGCGTCACCCCGTCAAAGACAATTTCAGCACAACCGTTTTGATGAAAATTAACTTGAATCCAGCTTCATGCAGCGATATGGATGACTCTTTCTGGGTATTTGATTTTTAAACGTACTCTTCTAACATAAGGGTCTTGCAGGAGCTGAAGTTATTTTTTCCAGTGTTGTAGAAACTCAACCTCATCGTGCCCGGGAATCTCTGCTTTTCGGAATCTGCTGAAACGCCGATTTACTCCGCAATGACTCGGATTCTGTTTATTTTCATACAGAACGTTTGGAAGTGCCTAATTATCAACATTTTGTGTACACATTTCTTTAATTATTATTTACTCTTTTTGCTGTTTTTTTTTTGGCAGAGAAGGGCGGTTTTTGGGAGCAGTAAAATTCGGCGACATCTGCCTACAAAATCCAGTGTAATCTCCGTCTTTCCCTCTCTCCAATCTTTCAAGTAAACATCTTTTTGAGTTTTTCAAACATTCTTCCTGTTCTGTTTCCTTTTCATGTCGCACGATGTCCGATGAATCCATTTTCATGCATTGCATTTTTGTTTATTTGCTTTGACTTCTGATGGTTTCCTTCTGAAAAACAGATCGCAACTGGCAAGTGGTAAGAAAAATAATTGGATTTGGGTTGTTGGTTATTGAATGACTTGACTGTAATTATTGAATTACAAATTCCTACTTTTATACCTGTGGGCTTGTGCTTCTTGTTTTGTTGTTCCTGGAATCTATCATTCGGAGTATTCTAGGTCTAAATTAGAGTAAAAAATAGCCAAAAAGTTCAATTAATCCAAAATTTTAAACTACACTTTGCTATACCCTTAATCATGCTCCTAAGATATGAATTCTACTTTTGTAGATTTGCTTCCAACATTGCTTTGGGATGCCAATTAGTCGTTTTAAATTCAAATTAACGAATATTATGAGAAAAGGAAGAAATAAAGAGGATCAATATGGAAGTACAGGTGTTGATAATTGGCTCACTGGGTTCAACTGATATTTTTACTACAACATTATAGTTGTCTTTTATTTGTTTTTATATGTATATCTACTTTTATTTAATCTAGAACTGTGAATTTGTTGTTTGATTGTATATTCTGGGCTCCTGGAACCTTCACATTTCTAATAAAATATCAAAAACAGATGTCAGCATAATCACTATCCAAAGTGGGATGTTTGTTCGGTTTCCTGCTGGGTTCATCTTCTCTAATATATGTGCTTCTTTAAATCTATTGACGTTGCTGCATTCAATCAAAGATTGCCATGTCATTATTATCACTTTTTGTCCAAAAAGATGATTCTACACTGGGAAATATTTTGTAATATCATTATTTAGACAGGAAAATTGCTTCCATATCGGCCCTTTCCTTTTTCTTCTAAGTAATGGATTACTTAAATTCATTTAGTCAAGCTTGTACTACTGTCCTTTGCCATGTTGGATTGGTGCTCTAGTTCAGAAATATGGTTTTTTTTCTTGTTGTTCACTGATTAGTTTTTTTTGGTCAATAATGTAAAATTGTATTTGCCAAATTAAGAATCACATATACAATGAAACAAAACTATCCAAACCAACTCCTACCACTACTCATATCCTCTTCTTCCAAGCTCCCTTCACCAAGCTCAAACCTCACCATGTGGGTTGCGAGAAGAAAGAAACCAGAAAGAAAAATCACTACAAAGAATTAATTGTACCAGTTAATGATTAGTTTGATCTGGAAGTCATATTTGCAGGAGTATTTAATTTATACAAACCGACTCTTTTGTGGGTTGTTTTTTAATTAACATTGTAGTTCATTCTAATAATCTTATTTCACTTGCATTTTTTTTCCCTAAGTGGCTCTAACACGAGATTGCAGAATTATCAATATGTTACTGTGTTAATTTATTTTTACAGGGCAATAATTATGACTGCATTAACCAAAAAAAGAAAAAGTGAAGATCACTTCTACTTCCTGTTTTTGTCGCCACTGCTACCAGAATATCGTCACTGATTGAATAAAAGATGAGCGGACAATAATGATGTGTGTATTTGTAAAGACCTCTTTTTTTCGCATGTTCAGGTCAAGTGAATTCGTGAAGCCAATCTTGGAAATATGGAGGCTTTAAACTGAAGTACTATTGGATGGAAGTGGTCAGAAAAAGGTCAACAAGAGATGCACAGCAGCATCAAAAGCTTGAAAACTTTTACTCTACCAGACACAGCAAGTTCTGCTTCATATGTCCCGTAAAGTAATATATTCCATCTACAACAACCATGCATTTTGCTATAAACTGTTGTTAATTTTTTTAATCACATGATAAATCATTTTATATCATGTTGTCTTGGTCAAATCTTGGCATTCTTTTTTGTCTCTTAATATATACAATATTATTTTGGTTTTATCCAGAAGAGGACTGATGAAAAGATTAGATAGGATTAGGAACAGGATAATGGGGTGGCTGATTGTAGGGACATAATTAGATCTTTTTATCAAACCATGGATAGAATGAAATGAAATGAAATGAAATGAGCTGAAAACAATCAATCATCCAAACCAACCCACCTAGCCACCATGAACCAATATTTCTCATTGTGGCCTCATTTTATTCCACATGTTAGGATTGTTAAATCAAATGCTTGATGACAGCATGCCTACTTGGAATTCTTCTCTTAAAGTAAGAAAGCAATTTGAATAGACTGGAAAAGAAGTGGGAATTGATGAGCATGAGAGATTCA
>CAODLS013556522.1:0-13550 GCA_948243855.1 Flueggea neowawraea | reverse complement strand
CCAAATATGGTCTTACATCATAATTGAGAAGTTTCTAGGTAACTATCCCTCGAGATTATATATAGTTGAAACCGTTGAATTAGGTTAGATCCGATGATCTGTTAACATGTAGAATCAGATGGAGTAGTTGTTGTCCTCACTCATCACTGAGTTTCTTAGAAATTTAAGATAAGCAACATTAACAATTTCTTTAATTCAGTTGATTCTAACTAATACATAGTTAATTACATCATTACAGGTTGAACAGATAAGTTTAATATGGTTGATAGAAAACTAGACCTAATTTTTCTTTGTGGTATCACATGACTTCATTAATTAAGATCGTTTTGACTCTGTTTTAGTCATTTATTAATTCAAATTGCACGAATAAAATTTTTTGATCCGATCAAGGAAGAGACAGACTGACAATTTAATATATATTTTGTATTATTTATTTGGGAAAACGACAATTTACTATGTTCTTTCTTGGTCAATGACAATTATTATGTTTTCGTTTCAAAAAATCACATTTCTACTGATGACGTGATGAACTCGTAAAAAACCGAGTAATATTCCTAAGTTTACTTGGAAGCTACGAAAATGTTTCTAGAGGTTAAAAGTAAAGAAAATTGTATCTTTTTTAAATTATTTTATGTTGTTAATTAAATATATTCTTTTATTTTAATCCGTTAATCGTGATATATTCATCATTCATGTATTCATGTTATATGATTGTTTTATAGTCCGGTTATTCTTGTTAATCTAATGAGATTTGAGAATTAATTTAAAGGAGTTCATTTTTTATCAAAAATGAATAACTGAGTTGATAAGTACATTTTGAGTTCAAGCTGTGTAATGGGTGGAATTTGGGATGGGTTTTTCTCATTATGAGGTTTACGATCTATTAAAAAAATTATGGTTCATATATGGAGGTTGAATTTGCGATATTCTTAAATTCTTAAAGCCCGGCATATAACTTGGGTATGAAATTACAATTCCCATGTTCAAAATTATATATTCACGTTGCTTCTGTAGAGAAGCAATACCAATGCGAGAAGCAACTTCAAGAGCTGGATCTCAGATATAAATGCCACAACGTCATCGAACAAAATGCCCTCTGGAAAAGCAACTTGTAAGCATGTTTGCGGTACTTGTTGCGGCTAACCACGTTGCTTTCTCGTCGTGTATTGACTTTGTCGTTCATCGGACTATGTTCGAGCAAAGTCTGATTTGTGCAATGACCACGACCAGTCTTCTTCTCGGAGCGGAAGCAAGGTTTAATTTGTTGAGCATTGGGACCGGTGTAAACAAGTCGAATTGCTTGCGAACTGTTTGGTAATACAGTTCATTCATATTAATAATGGAAGTTTCACTTTTATATTTGATATGTCATAATTTCTACATTATTTGAAATTCGAGGATAAAGATTGTTTATAGCTAAAAATAAGCTTACTTTCTTAACTCAAGACAAATCTGTGAGAACTAAAAATAAGCTTAATACAGACAATATATCGACCAATGAATTGATTATCGTCAAAAATATACTTCACAATGATTGGAAACAAAAGTGGGCACAAAGAGGATAAGATCTTCGAGGTCCTATAAGTTAGAGATATCAAAAGCTCTCCTTCAACTCCATTCGATCACAACCACACCTATGTGATCCTAACTCTAAATTCTGACCACAAAAAATTTTGATTAGGACAAGAAGACAGTTGTTCCTGGAATTTGGGAACATTACAAACAAAATAATGAAGGAACCTTGGAAAATTCTTGCTAATCAACATGGTAACATAATGAACATCATCTAAGATAAGTCAACATCCAATGAACCGCTCGTGTAACATTGGGATTCAACCTCAATCAATATACAAGAAACTTACAGAATATACTAAGTGTTCATTAACTCAACTGCAACAAAAATATATCCTTTATTTGTGGCAAAAGACTTTGTCAACAGCTTCTAAACTGTACATTATTGACAATATTATAAACATGGCTATACAATCAAAGGTTTTAAATAGGCAAACGAGATTCCAGAGCAGCAACAAAAAATTGCCCGTGTGTACACAACTTGATCTCCACGATTTTCTTCACCACTCTTTTCATGCCCTCCTAGTTCTCCTTTAGCTTATATACAGAGTTGACATACTCTTCTGCATCCCAGAGGAAAGAACCGAATGCAACAGCCTCCAAAACCAATCTCTTCAAGCTCGAAAAGGAGGTTAGTATCACCTCATCGTTTTCAAGAGAACCAGTATTTCATCCCCTAGAAGTGCACGACTGTGTTTCTCGATCAAGTTGACTGCCTCCTTAGATTTTGGTTTTGCACACCTCTGCAATGTCTCGGCATCAAAATCCATCACGTAGTACCTCAAACTATCGCGTTTGTAATCCTCGTGCCTGCTTAATCCTTGACCAGATGAAGCAGACTGTGTGTTGCAAGTCCGACCAAAAACAAGATTTGTTGATCCACATGGCAATGAGTCTGGAAAATGAAGCGACTTTCTATGACCTAAACGAATATCTTGATGGGGCGTGCCTAGACACTGTTCCAGATGATGCCTCATGGAAGCAGACTTTAGGAAGTAACCATATAAAATGGAGGCTGCATACACTCGACCAAGCTGGACCTGTTTGATCTCAGTAGTCGCCCAATTGTCCGTGACACTGGAATTAGCTCTTAAGCCAATTACTGTAGATACATGTTCTCTTATCATGTCTAAAGCCTCAAAGCTATGAATGGACTCTAGTTCCCAGTCCTTTGTTGGCCAAATCTCAAGTCAACCATTGTAAATGCATCGGAAGAGCTTTGGAACCAAAGAGGCTCTGATTTCAGAAAACTTGTAAAAGATTAACATATACATGAAATCTTCAACAGCAACTTGACATCCATTCTCCTTCAGTTGAGCAATCCTCCTGCCAGAAATATCATTTAATTAAGGCACATGGCTTTATTACACCGCTGATAGAAAAAAATTATATAATTGCTTTATTGAACCAGAACACCTCATGTGGTTCATCTACTCTGTATTGTTCAAGGCAGTAAAAAGGATGCAAAGATGAAAATTAACACAGATGTAGGAATTATAGATAATAATGAAGTACGAGATGCAATCCCTCACACTCAACTATTCAAACTTTAGCAAAGTTGAGATATATGGTGCTCGTAAAATTTATATATAAAAAAATTGTCAAATGGAGTATGGATTATGAAATGCCACATCAAATAATATCATACAAAAAACTTTCACTTCAATTCAATGAGGAAGGAGAAAGATGGAACAGACTTGCTTCAAAGATTACCACATTACACTAAAATGCAAGGAATATTATTGGAACTTGGACAACTCCCACCTCAAGGCAAAATTTTGAGTTCTCCAATTGCATTGTTAGCTTAAAGAAATAAAAGAGACAATCCCTTTGAATTCAATCATTTCTTTCAGACCACTTAAGCCATCATGTAGTCTTACGATTGGAAAAATTAAACTTTTCAGTTGCAGAGCGTAGCTAGGTTGTGAGCTTTAAACATTAATGATGTCTTCAACACCAAACTACCCTGAACTAAAGAAATTCTAGCATATGTGTATCCATCACCCAAGAGAGGATATGCAGGGGAGATGTAATAGGATTATAGGAAGATCAAAAAATGTACCAAAAAAAAAAGAATAATAGAATGACCTTAGTTAGAAAATAAAGTTTTATTGAACTCTTCCTATTCACTAAACCAAGAACCTTCTTCCACAGAAAATGCATAAGAATCGTCTTCATAGGATGTTGCTCTTAAATTTGGTCAAGATGTTGCATATTTAAGTCACGTCAAAAAGAAATGAAACAGACCATACAATGACTCCCAACTTGTACCAATCCAACAACAAACTCAATGTTACTCTATCTGTCCCAATTTTATAGATAAAATTTCTATTTTCGATGTTTCAAAATATAGACACACTTTTTTTTTTGTTATATTTATTATTAACAAAATTATAAAGTTATCCTTATTTAAAATTTCTTTTAACTAATTCATTAATTACAAACACAATTAGTCAAAGACATAAATAAAAAATCGTATAGAATTAAATAATTTTAACTACTAAAATTACTATTTTTTAATTTTCGTAAAAATTAGTTAGTACTTATCAAATTGGGATTAAAGCATTAAATCCAATTCAAAATCATTGGAATTCCCAATGGTCAAATTGTAAACAGAGTAAATCACGCAACACATGATCTACCAAACCAGACTCATACATCGTTGTTCTAATCTAAACTTTACCACAACCAAGAACAGGATTAGTAATAAGAGACACAACAGCACACAAACAAGTCAAATAAAACACCCAATGTGACCCAAATTCATCATATTTGTTTCCTCGAAGAACAAAAACAATAAATTAAAGCACCTAAAAGCCAACAGGCATTGGATTTTATCACTTTTCACATTAAAAGAGCGACCTTTAAGTTCTTATACGAAACTCTCTTCAGGACTGAGAGATCGAAAGTTCAAGCCATAGCTTGAAGAAAAAATTGACAAAAATGGAAACAATTGCAATCCAAAGTACCTGTGAAGAGAGGCTTCATCGGAGCCAGAGCTAAGGAACATTCGAGAGACCGCACTGTCTCTATCATCAGCCAAAAGCTTCAACTCATCAGCAACCGCAACATGAAACAACTGTCTCTGGTTCTGAAACACACTGCCCAAGAACTTCCCCGCCGCCGACCTCAGCTCCAACGGCGTATTCAAGCTGCTACTGCTACTACTTGGCTCGCCATGGCTAGACCCAGCTCTCGCCACCACCACCACCGACGCCGGCCACCTTCTCTGACCAAGACAAGAACTTTTCGAATTGGGGAAGGAATTGGATCGAAACCTGAGAGAATTCAGGGGCAAGAACCGGAGGGAGGAGAGGGCTCTGTGACAGGTACAGTCCATGAAACAAAACCCTAATAAGCAAAAAGATGATTATAAAAGAAAGTTTGGTGCTTTTTCTCTGTGAAGTGTTGTGGGTTGTGTGGATAATCAGTTATACTATTTAGTAGTAGAGTCCAGTGTGGTTTATTTGGGAGACCCAAATGGATAGGGTTTTTAGAGAGATTTGCAGTTCTTTTCTTCTTTTTACAGAATTTGCAGTAATTTTTTTAGCGGTAGCAAAGGTGAATTAGAAAATTAATAAATTTAATTGTCGATATAAAAAATAATTAAAATATACCAATAAATATGTGTTCTTTTTTGTAATGTTTATTTTTTGTTTCATCCTCTTCTTTGACAAATTTATCATTAAATTAGTAATATGTTGGTTAATTTCATGTATTTATTTATGTAAATCTTTTTTAACAATTGTTTAATTTATTATTTTTAACCATATATTAGTCCTTTTTTTTATCAAACAGTCATATGTTAGGGTTTGTTTGCTTATTTTTGGTCAATAGGCTTTGTTTGCTTAGATAATAGATATTGATATGCTAAATTTTAAAATATATTGAAACATATTAAATATATTGTAATTATTGGAGCAAACAAAAGATGGAGTGAGGTTACGAAATAATAAAGGTTTTTTTGCCAAGTGGGGATGAAAAGAGGGGATGAGGATGATTGGGATATGAAAAGGAGGAGGGAGAGGTGGTGGCCAATTGGGATTTGGAGGGGTGAGAAGCAACGGGACAAAACAAGTTTTTGGGAGTGAACAATGGAATGTGTGGTATTTGGAGATGAGAAAGAACTGGTTGCCACCTTTTGGTCAATATAACTTATCATCATTTGGTTCTCTTTTTTAGTGTCTTTGTCTTTGTTTGTGCTGCTCATAATTTTTGACATAATCTATTTAAATGATATGATTTGATATAAAATTAAATGAGTTTGATTTTGACATAAATGAGTTTAGATTAAACCGTTTATGACATAGAAAAAATGAACTTAAACGGGTTGAATCTGTTTATGACTTGTTTAATATAATCGGATTAAACAGATTAACCCACTTACGACATGACCCGTTTATAACACAATCCGCTTACAAACCCTAATCATAAAATTTCATATATATATATTGTATGTTTATGTATGAAAATTATTAAAAATGATAGTTATGTTTATATAAAATGAAATTTATTTAAAAAGATTGTTTAATATTTTATATTAAAAATTATAATTTTTTAATAAATTTTATAATTTTAGTTATTTTGTATTTGATTTATTTTTATTTAGAATATTTTTGTGTTGGTAGATATTATAAACTTATTTTAGTTGAAATTATTTAGTATTAATTGTGTATTATAAATAGGTTAAATATGTTAAATAAATTAAACGTGTTAAATGAGTTTTATCGTGTTAAAAGGGTTAACCCGTGACACGTAACCTGTTAACGATAAACGGGTCGTATCGTGTAACCCATTTAATAAATGGGTCGTGTTTGTGTTGGAGTTAAATGGGTTCAAGTCGTAAACGAGTTAACCCATTTAGACACGACCTTACCCTAATTGTCACCCCTATCTGTGTGTGGGCATTGCTTTCTTATTTTTTGTATCATCTATTTTGCCAATATACAATTATTTGTAAAATTGATTAAAATTAGTTGCTTTTTTTTAATTAATTCCTTTTGTTAATTATAATCATATCACAATAATAACATCAATTTACAATTATTTTTAAATTAGATTATTAATAATTTTTAATTTAAATTATTGTTTCTTTTTTATATGTGCTAGATCCTAGAAGACCATAATTAACCAATGTTCAGTCTGCTAAAAAAAAGTTCATATAAAACCCGCATATTATGTGTCACTGTATTTGAAAGGAGATTTCAGAAAACAAATTAGAGTTAGTGGTTTTAAGCATTATTAGGACTTTTTTAAAAAATTGCATAAAAATGAATAAATTTATTAAGGCATAACGAGAATAATTTTCGATGATAACAACAGACTTGTAGTATATTAGAGTCTTTTTCAACTTTAGAATTAGATTTTGAGTAAGAATCAATGTGAAAACAAAATTTTTTAATGATAAATGAATAAAAATCCGTTGGAAAACCCATTGGCAGAATTTATATTCTAGAAGATATATATGGAGAACAATGGATTGTGGCTGTGGGGACGATGAGAAAACTCCTGCAAAAATCTGTGGGCTCGTATTATACATTTGGTGTATATTGTTTATCACCATTAATATTTAACACATTTTCAGTATATAATATTTAATACATATTTTTTAAATCATACTACTCCATTTTTTTATTATTTAAAAATCTGTTACTTATAATATGCTAAATTTTACGTTTCTAAACCGGCTCTTAATATGTTTGTTTGGTAAGCGGCAAGCTTGTCCCAAGAAGATATTAAAATAATACTAGTATTTATTTGTATTGTACGTATGTAGTATGCCTCTCAAAAATAAGAACAAAAGATAAGACAATTGTGGTTATAATTTGATCATGTCCATATGTAACTGTTTCCTTATTTTTTGGGATTTTTACAAGATAATAACACTGCTCTTTAGCGCACCAAGAAATTTATAGTTTTTTCAAACTAAAAAATTCTCAAATATATCCAACTTCTGTCAAACGAATTAAGTGAGAAAAATGGACTATTTTGCACAAAACCATCATATTCACGATACTGCAAGAGGAGAGTTCATTTGTTGAACTAGACTCTTTGTATGATTTAATGAACATTGGCTATAAATTCGGCCTATTATGATAACGGCCTCAAACTATTACTCCAACCGGCCCTATAGACTCAGATCACAAATATTTTGCTGTAACCAGTAACTTAACTTATTGTAGGATATTTTTATTACAAGTTTGAACTTTTAGAATAATAATATAGAAGGTGCCATGTGTTAGAACCATCTCACGAAATTTATTTTTTAAAATATGAGATGGGAAATAGAAAATACACTTATTAAAATTGGAAAAATTGTTGATTTAGCATTTTAAAAGTAATTATTCATTTTTATTAAAAAAATCTCTCATTTGATTTTAAATTGAATTTTTAAAATAAAAAAATTAAATATAGTTATTATTTTATAATTTTAAAGGTCTTTTATTTATTAGTTCAATCAAACCATATAACATAGTTAGTATTGATTCTTGAAACTAAAACCTAATGGCAGTCAAATGCTTTCAAAGTCACAATTCTGGATTTTAATTCTCACGCACTAATTATATAAATTTGCACTATTGAAAACAAAATATGTCAAGACAAGCTATATAATCACACACGGCAAAAACATCTCCAAAAGCATATTCAAGCACCACCGAGCATGCAAATCAAAAGATCCAAAATTAAATATCATCATCAAAATTCTAAAAATTTGATTTTTTTTTTGTTTTGGTAAGTGTTTCTCATGAAAAAAAAGTGATTTTTTATAAGTCATTTTATTTTCTTTTGTTGAGATGAAACTCTCAACTTTAATATTGGAATTGATGTATTGACAATGAATTACAAGCCTGTTGGAGATAGATTGTAACAAGGTCGTAGATTGATCGAGGAATAGCCACTAGCCAATAAATCAATATATATATATATAATAGTTAGGGAGTTTTCTCAAACTTTTGACAAGTGACATTCTATTTTATAGTCATTTGGTATTTACCTCTTTTTATTATATAATTACTTTTTTCTTAAACTATCATATACTATTTAGAGGAGCTTAAACCATAATTCTTGAAGATTTGTCACCAATTATAGTGACAATTTTGACAAACAAATGTGAACATTGTAGCCATCAATTTTGACTTTGAATTAATCACAAATTCAAGGCATCTTATCAACAAATCTCCAACTTGACTTGAATTTCACAATAGTGAAAATAGAAGCTTTAATCGTTGCCAAATAACCCCCAAAGGGTCTAATAAGAATGTTGTGCAACACCGACCAAGTACATGCAATGAGCGAACTTGGCAATGGGAAGAGATTTTATCAACATATCAGTCAAATTATTCACAGTGCTAATCTTTATTACAATAATATCACCTTGAGCCATAATATCCCGAATAAAGTGATACTTCACATCAATGTGTTTAGTTCTCTCATGATACATCCTATCCTTCGTCAAATATATAGCAATCTATCTGTTACAATAAACTATAGTCTTATTTGTTTCCAAACTGAGTTCATTAAGTATATATCTTAACCAAATGACTTCTTTGACAGCTTCTGTACCAGCCTTAAATTTTGCCTCTATAGTGGACAACGCAACTGTCTGCTGCAATGTAGCTTTCTAACTTACTGCATAACTCCCAACTGTAAATACATAACTTGTAAGTGATCTTTTCCTGTCCAAATCACCTGAATGATCTGAATCAACACATCCAGCTAGATTGTCAGAAGTTCTATCGAATTCCAAACAAGCAGTAGAAGTACCCTTCAAATATCTCAAAATCCACTTAAAAGTTTGCCAATGAGTTTTTCCTGGACATGACAAATATCTACTAACTACACTAACAACATATGCAATATCTGGACGAGTGCAAACCATTGCACACCTAATACTACCCACTCCATTGGAATAAGGAAGTTGAGACATATATTCTATCTCATCTTCTGAATGTGGTGACATAGATGCTGACAATCTAACATGAAAATCTAAAGTAGTATTCACAGGTTTAGCATCATGCATACGAAAGCGTTTCAGGACTTCCTCAATATATTTGTGTTGTGACAGAAATAATGTACATGTACCTCTATCTCTATTGATCTCCATTCCTAAAATTTTCTTTGCTGCATCTAGATCTTTTATCTCAAACTCATCACTTAGTTGAGATTTCAATATATTAATTTCACATATATTCTTTTTTGCAGTCAACATATCATCAACATATAATAACAAATATATGAAAATACCATCATAAAGTCTTTTATAATAGACACAACCATCATACTTGCATATAGAAAATCTAATATGCAACATAAAAGAGTGAAACCTCCGATACCACTGGCGTAGAGACTAGTTGAGTCCATACAAGATTTCTTTAAAAGACAAACATGATCTTCCTTGCCTTCAACCTCAAAACCTTCTGGTTGTTGCATATAAATCTATTCATCAAGATCACTATGAAGAAATGTTGTTTTTACATCAAGTTATTCCAACTCCAAATTATGCATAGCAACTAAAGCAAGTAAGACACGGATAGAAGTATGTCTAACAACTGGAAAGAAAACATCATTAAAATCAACTCCCTCCACCTGGTTGTAGCCCTTTGCTACCAATCGTGCCTTATACTTAGTATCTTCAACACCTGTGACTCCTTCTTTCTTCTTAAATATCCATTTACATCCAATAATTTTCTTACCATTTGGCGGGTCAACTAATTTCTAGATGTCATTTTTCTTCAAAGATTCCATCTCTTCTTGCATTGCAATGAGCCATTTGTCTAAATCAATTGAACTGATGGCCTTATAATATGAGGTTGGATCGTACAACATCAATGGTTTCTGCAACATTTAATGCATAAGCAAGCATATCTTCAAAACCATATCTCTGAGGTGGCTTTATCTATCTCCTTTGTCTACCACCTACAATAGTTTAATGCTTAGCTTCATGGTGTGTGTCTCCACCTGCAGAGGATCTTTCTGATTGAATAGGATTAGGATTTGTAGATGTTGACGTATCAACCTCAAACTCCACCTTCTCTTATGCATTCTCCTTTCCTATATCACACTGAATAGGAAATTATTTTCTAAGATGAAGCATAAAAGATTCATAAAAAATAACATCTTTGCTAATCATAAATTTATGAGTATCAGAATTCGCCGTTGAAGACCAATGCTGGAAATCAAAAACCCAAAAAGAAAAAGTGAAAAAACATATGGCTCACAAATCGGAATTCATTGAAAAACGATTTGATGGTACTGGCAATGAAAAAAGATGGAAACTTTGAAAAATATTTGTTTTCTTTTTTAGGATATTTATTTACTAGTTCGTTGCTCAACTCAACAGCTGCTTCTTAATGAGAAGCTTTCTTGCCTGAACTCCTTCCATAAAACACAAATCCTCTTAAACCTGGACTTTGTTGTTTCCCGCAAATCTGCCTCTATTGAGGTGTTCTTTCTTTTTTCTTTTTCTTTTTTGGGTTGATGATGGCTCTCTTTTGTTCTCTCTTTTTGGTAAATACGAACAAAGAGAGTATGTGGGTTATAAACACAAAATTGTGTGTAGTTGTGCTGGTAATGTGTCATCTCTTTTGGGTTCAACGTATTTATAATTGGAGAGAGTTTCTAATTTTCTATAAAATATATAAATTAATTTTTCAACAAGAAATATATAATATATAATTTTCCATCGAAATCAATTATCATCTCTCGACTTGAGTGTGCAAAAATAGTTGCATAATTGTTACATCGATTCGAATATTTAATTTAATTTTTCTATGCATATATATTTTTTTCCTCTTTCCACGTAACCAAAATTCTGACTAAGCAGATTATTCAACCCCTACTTAACCAAAATTCTGGCTCTGCTACTAACAGAAAGGATGAAATAAAGAAAGGACGATGGCTATCATCATATACAACATATGAATTCGGACACAAATAATAATTCAAGGGACACTCTCTAAGATTTTTTTTAAAATTTTTGAATTTTGTATTAATTTATAGTTTTTAAGTATTGTTTTAAATTGATAATTCAAATAATGTTTATTTAATACATTTAATGTGAGTTTATTAAACATTACTTATTATTTATAGTTGCATTAATTTTATTAATGATACATTTATTAAAATTTTATTAGATTAATAAATAATGGAAGTTTAAGAGCCATTTTAAATTATTTATTTAATTTTTGTAATTTTAAGAAATTATAATTTTAAATTATCATTTTTGTTGTAGAATTTTAAATAATAATTTTTATATAATTAATTTTGATAGTTGTGATTATCATTATCAATCTAACTCTCAATTTTCAACATTCAATACTATAAAAATAAATTATTCACTCAATTCAAAGAATTTCAGTAAGAGAAAGTATTACTAATCGAATGTTAAGTTCGATAATTTTTTTTTTTTGAGTTTTAAAACCTAAATCTATATTACTCATCAAATTATTTGGCATTTGAAACTAATCTACTTTCGCACCTACGTAATTAGGATCACAATCTAGTTTAGATAGATGGTAAAAAACAGTTGTTTTAAATTTGGGATGAGTGAGAGATTTTGATATGGGCTACGTTGTTTTTCGGTTAATGTGCTTTATGTACTTTTAAGGGCTGAGATCAAATAACATCTTAATTAAAATCTATATGTTAAAATACAACCAACACATTAAATTAACAAATGCTGGAGCCCACACATTTAAATGTGTTGGTTACATTTAAACCGTTAAATTTTAATTAAAATGTTGTTATTAGATTTGAACCCTCAAAAACACATAAATCATATAAATTCAAAAGCATCATAACCTTTATCGAGAGATTTTGCAACTAAGGCTCGGTTTGTTTGGTAGAAAATATTTTTCTTGGGAAAATGTTTTTCTATGGAAAATTAATTATTGGATTTCAATTATTTGGTTGTTATATAGAAAATGTGTTCAAAAATTTCTTCTTCTGTTTGGTTGACAAAAAGGAAAACAATTTTGGACAATTATAAAAATTTGAAAATATTATCTATATTATCTCCACAAAATTAATTAAATAGTTAACATACTAGTCGGAAGAGTTCGTGATTTCACATCGCCTAGCCGTCGATGTCAAGAGTCACTTATAAATACTTTTTTCTCTCAAATCATTAATGTGTCTTTTTAAGAATAAAACTGTGAAAATCAGGTTCACAACAGACATTAATTCAGTGAATGGGTTTAGTGCATGATCATGAAAAAAACATGGTTTATAACAATATTTACTTAGGTTATTTAAGAATAAACAAGAGAAAGTAACTCGTTAACACACACATACAACAACACACCTAAAGATATATGCGAATATTAACCATCAAGCAAGTAGAAAATTTGACTAATTATAATTTTTGTGACAAGTGATTAATTAGCATTATATTTTTATAGTAAATATTAAATTAGAAAAGCCATCTTCATAATGCACCCTCCCATATTTAATAAGATCATTGGATCAAGTTAAAATATCCATTGCTATACATACCAATCCTCCTAAATACAAGCTTAACCATTAAAAAATTTATCCATGCCCTAGAAAACATGATCAATCCCCTTATAAACATGATCAATTTATTGTATCAGATATCATTTAATACTGATTGTGGGAGTTTTTATTTTTTCTAGTGGTGCTGGTTAATTAGACTTGTGTGATGTTAGTGGTGAAGCATATGTTCGAAACAATTTGTGATGATGAAATTGGCAATGGAGTTGTTGAGCAAGGCCAAAGACCTCTTGGGCACCGGTCAGGCTGGTGCAAAAATCATCCGAATAATGCTAAAAACAAGCGATCCCTTGCAATTGCGGTGGCTCAAGACACGATAGGTGTCGTGGTTAAACTCCAAGACAATGATTCTGATCAGCATATGACGATATAGCACATATGTATATACTTAGTGGTGTTAATTATGTATATATTTCTTTTCTTCTATGTTTTCAATTTTCTTAGGTTTAAATATCTCATTTTATTTT
>CAODLS013556483.1:0-11076 GCA_948243855.1 Flueggea neowawraea | reverse complement strand
TTTGTTGCAATGCTTAAAATTAGTCTAGACATTATTCATAAAATTAATTGTTTTTAATGTTATATTTTTTAAATTTCTACAAAATGATTGAAAATTAATGAATTATTTTCAACGTGATGGGATAAATGTACATAATTGTGTATTCTTTTTAAATGAAAAATTCGAGTAATTTTAGTGACCAATTCGTCATAAATTAGTGTAGTGACCAATTCGTCACAAAACAAAGTTAGTGACCAATGTGTCACATAACAAAGTTTGTGATCATTTTGTTACAAACCAATTTAGTGACCAATTCGTCACAAATCAATCTAGTGACCAATTCGCCACAAAACAAAGTGAGTGACCAATTCGTCACAAACTGATTTAGCGACCAATTCGTGGCAATCTTAAATTTTTTCCCTTAAGTTTCAAAGTTTGGAAAAACTTTGGGCAGCATTTTAAATCTTTAGTGAAATGGTATTAAAATTGCGACCAAACTAGTCGCAATATTTACGACAAAATATTGTTTGTCACATTTTTTCGACCAAATTGGTCCCAAATGTTTGGGCGTCAAGGCCCATCTGAGTCTCCCTTCCTCCAACAGACACTGACTTTCCCAATGCCTCTAATCCTTTAATCCCTAATTCCTCTAACACGGTCTGTTTCTCTTCAAAGTTCAACCTCTCTCAATCCCGACCCTCTTTCTCTCTCTCGCCTCGCTCTCTCTCTCTTTCCCAACCTTCTTTCCCTCTCTCTCTTTCTCTCTTGGCCCACTCTATCTCCGACTTAATCTCATAGTCGCTGATTTCAGGGGCGGATCCATCCCGGCCGACCCCACCGGCGGTGGGGTTACCCGTATATAACCCCCCGTCGCCGCCCCCACCGCCACTGGGAACTCGTTCCCCCTTTCCGCTGCAACTCTTCCGTGGTAGATGAACCGTTCAAAGTTGAGGAAGCGGATACCATTAATACTCCTCTGCCGCCTTCCGATAAGGTATACGGTGTCGTTATGAAGTGTAATTTTGTACGGTTTAGGTTTGTTGTATGGTTTTATAGGTTTTGATTGGTGATTTATTGATTCAGTTGCTTATGCTGGGAAGAAATGGATTTGTTGGCTCCCATATTTGCAGAGAAGCCTTAAACCGTTGTTTATCTGTTGCTAGCCTTTGCAGGTATTGTGCTTCTCTGGTCCTAAATGAGGTGGATATTTTGATTTTTGGTTTTATTATTTGAGTTGGTGTCACTTTTTGATGTGCCCTTTGGTGTGAAAATGTAGAATGAATGTATGCCATAGCTTGGGATGTATTTATCTGAAATTGTATTGATTGTAAAGGCTCTAGTTTCGTTCAGTATGATACTCATCTGAAATTGTATTTATCTGAAATTGTTGTTGTTTGAAAGATCTTTGGGGGTTGGTTGTTGTTCTGCAGGTCGAATTTGGTTTTGGATGTTGTTGATGTGATGTGAAATATATGGTTTTGGCTGGGGGGCTTCGATTTTAGCTGTTGACCATTTGAAAAAATGGATACTTAAAAGCAGGTTGGAATATGAGGAGCAGAACTTCTTGTTGGATTTGGTAATATTGGGCAATTGTTTAATAATGCTTATTGGATAGTGGAATTGTGTGCAGTGGTATCCAGGTCATATTGCAAAAACAGAGAATTGAGGTGTGAAATGCCAAAATTCCCTTCTCCACAACCCATCCTCAGGTTATCTTCAATGGGGCTTAGTTTACTGATTTTATTTCTAGATTTCGAGTTGCCTTTAGTTTCTTGCTTGCAGTTTTTGTTGTCAAAGAGGTGTCTAAGTTACTTGTACTTTTTGAGATTGTCCTTGACGTTCTTATTAAGTATGACTTTTGCTAGTAGCTGTTACTGCTACTAGTTATTTATTCTTGAAGAACTTTTGCTTGGTTGATGATAAGATGTAGTGCAGACCAAAAAATTATGCTACTGTACTTCTGTTTAAAACTTTTGCTTATGTTTAGAATCCATCTTGGCTTGCAAGTTCACATGTTTTTTACAGGAAAAACAGATTAAATAGAAAAGCTAATGTGCGAAAGGTTGGTGCTAAAATGTGTTTCGATTGAAAATTTTGTTTTGTCCGATTTAAATGCATTGGAAGAAATTCTTATCTTTGGGGATTTTAGGAAGGGTTTACAATAAAGATATTGGAGCTTTTTTGGAATCGTGAAGATGTGAATGGACGAGTTCATCACACGGATGGGTTGTACCACGTTTCTACTTAGATGCGTTTATTAGACATGTTTATATAGTTATTGTATTTTTTAGTTAGTAAATGTTAAATATTTTGGATATATTTAGATTAAATTGTAAATATTTAATATATTTTTTAATTAATTAAAATAATAAATGTCATTTATTTTTTTCTGTTTTTATTCAATCATTTAATAATAATAAATAAATAATAAATGCAAAATTTGTACAAAATTTTGCTATCAATTGTCACAACCAAAATTTTGTGACCAAGTTGTCACCATTTTTTGTGACCGTTTTGTCACAAGTTCTTGTGACCAATTTGTTACAAGATTTTGCTACCAATTTGTCACAAGTTTTTGCGACTGTGTTGTGACTAATTGGTCACTGAATTGTTACCGTTAACTTCGTCCTAAATATTGCGACGAAAAGCTGACAATCACAATTTTTGTGACGAAATTGGTCGCAAAAACAGTTTTGCGTCCACTTTTTTGCGACCAAAAGTTGTGACGATTTTTGTCACAACTCGGTTTTTGCCAAAAAAATGCCCTTTTTGTGACTAAATTTGTTGGCAGCAATTATGTCATTTTCTTGTAATGACTTGACATACGTGGCAATAGGGTAATGCAACAGCTCTTTGAGATAATGCAACACAAGACAAACCATTGCAAGAGATAATCAAATGCGGTTTTGACATAATCACTTATAGCAGTGGTTTTGAACATTTTATGCAGCAGTTTGAGTTTGGTTTATGCAATGCCTTCATTATACATTTGTGATGGTTTCACCTACTTAGCGCAACAATTTTGGAGACATGCAAATTGTACACTCTATCTGCAATGGTTCTAGGCAAATATGCAGCAATTTACAAGCTCAGTTTGAAATAATTGCTCTATTGAGTTCGGTTTTGATAATGATGAATGCAAAACATCCATGAATGAGATATAAAGTTGCAGACTTGCTAATATCTTGTCATAAAGTACTTAAAAGAGTAATCTAAGCACGTTGATCACGTTAGAGGCATTCCGGGTTTTCTAGAATTAGTATTTTGCACGTAGAAGGCAATGCAATGCACATAGACATGTTGAATCAGAAGACGATATGGTCTAGATTCATGTTGTGCACTTAGAACATGGTATAATGCACATAGTAGAGATGATGAGGTTACTGGTCTGAATGAGGCATCATACTACGCACTTAAAAAGAGTGAACTATGCGCGTAGATGGGTTCTTGATGCAAACTGAAGAAGGCTCACCAGACAAGGCAAAGTCGCATTTTACCGCTAATCAGTGTGCGTAGAAGAATAAATGAGACATCTTTGAAGTGATCATACTACACACTTAGTATGGCGTATTAAGTGCGTAGACGAGCTTTAGATGTGGACAAAGTTGAGATGCTCCTCAAGATTTGAATTTGAATATTTTCTAACATAGTCACTTGAAGAATCAAAGGTGCTATCTTTGAAGAAGAATGACTACGCATGTAGAAGAAAGTGTTGTGCACGTAGAAAGTCACTGGGTAAAAATGCATATTTTGGAATTCAGATCAATGCACGCAAAACATGATACAATGCACGTAGATCATGTTCCTACACACGTAGAATGGGGTTAAGGCACGTAAATGCCAATTTATCCAAGATAGTGATTACTAGAGTTCTTGCAATGTACGTAGAAGAAAGATTAAAGCGCACAAAATTCAATTGGAACAAGTTACTAAGCACGTAAATGGTGGCTACGCATGTAGAAAGCAGTGACGTCATTGAAGGACAAAATTCTCTACTCTCTTACAACTTTGAGGCTCCTAACGACTATATTCTTTCAAGTGGTTATAAATAGACGTTTCAGAGTAGAGAGAAACAAAAGAAAGACCTTTGCTAAGTTTGCTATTTACTTTCTCTCTCATTTCTACCTTTCTAATCCATTTGAGCTATTTATTTACTATCACATTTCTGGGTTTGTGTGAACCTAATTTTTCTATATCTTGGGTTGATTTTGTAACAAGCAAAGTTAATCGTTTGGGGTAGTTAGGTTTCTTTATTGAGCCTTAAAAAAACAAGAGTGGTCACTAGTGAGCCTTAAAAAACTAGAGGGTAATAGTTTTCTAGCTAAGCCAACAAAAACTAGGGATCCGGTTTGCTAGTTGAGCTCACAAAAATTAGTGATTTGGTTCGTTTATTTTGTCCATAAAACAAGTGGTAACAGTTTGTTTGTTGAACCTGCAAAAACAAATGTTGTAACCAGTTTCATTCTACTTGGAAGTGAGGAGTTAGTGAATTGAAATTCTCTAGAGAATCTAGGAGAGTGAATATAAGTCAAAGATGACCGAACAACTATAAATTGAGGCTTTTCTATTTCTCTTCCCTTACTCTCTTTACTTTGCATTATACTTGTCTTATATTGTTTATGGATTGATTGTTTTATTGCTTCTGCATTTAACTTTAATTTTGGTTTAAAAAGAACATTGTTATTTGTTTTAGTTTTCAAAAGATTTTCAACAAAATTTCTAAAATCTTTCAAATTCTTTAAAACTCTAATTCAACCCCCTTCTTAGAGTGTCATACTAAAAACCAACATCCTCAAGTATATGCAACAGTTTTACATTTTTAAAGCAATAGTTTTTTTAATTTAATATGCAACGTTTAACAAAATTGCAGCAACCCTTGCAAAATATTTAACACAATCAATTATAAGAAATATACAATCCATAACAATTTACAAAAGATATCCACAATACATCATCAAGCACAAAAAAGTTTAAAATCCATGTTTCATCTGCTGTTGTTGTCCTGACTAAAGCTCTTGCAAATCACGTGAATATTTCCTGAGCCTGCAAATCACCCCGAGTTGTGAGATTGTGATAACCATACTAAGCTGTGCTGAGTTCATTCTAAAATCTTTTACCAACTGAAAAAAGAAAAAAACCTATTTGTTTCAACAAAAAATTATTTCTTTCCAGGTTATTTTTTCCGAGAATAAAGATGGAAACCAAGCAAACAAAGAAGAACATGATAAAAACTTAATATTACATGTCAAAATGCTTATATCTTTATATTCAACACCTATGAATCAAACTTTAGAGTCAAATTACATTACACATACGTCCTCTGAGTAAATACAAACTTAATATTACATAATTAGACATGATTGCTCAAAGAAGGAAAGAACTAGTAAGAAGTGGGTACCCACCTGGCTCTGACATAAGGGTTATCACCAGGAGTAAGCTTGTGAATGATATGATATTGTGGAGGCAGCTCTTGGCCTTTCTCCTTTAACTCTGAGTGCACACTCCAATGTAAGGAATTACCTTCCAATCTTTAAACTCTGAACTTAGGCAACTGCAGAAAATGACAAACTTACATAATTAAGGATTCTTTCTGCAAAATGAGCCTATATATTCCTTCTCCCATATAACAAATCATATATGATTATACCTTCAATGTATTTAGATAATCCAACAAGTCATTGTCAAATCCACATCCTTTGCATGAAATCTTTTCATCCTTCCGAGGAAAATCCTGCATCAACAAATTTTAGCTCTTGTTATTCCAGTCAAAATATATTATATTTTCTGTATGTACAATAATTCTCACCCCTGCAGGATATATCAGAAGCATGACTTTTGAATGGTGTGTCCTCCCAAATGAAATGGGTAGTGAAGGTTTGTGAAGAATCCAGTTGCAGACTTGTTTGATTGCATGGTAATCAGAATTATGACAGTCAAATTTCAAGTGACAAACTAATGCCTTAAAATGCATACATGGAGACTGTTATAAACAGGACTGCTGTCAATTTTTTAATAGTTGATGAAGGAACAGAAGTACTCACCAGGGCATGACCCAATCAATGAAGCTGAAATTTGAGTAGACTACACAAAAATACTTGACCAGTTCATTTCCCTGTATTCTGAAAACTAGAAATAGCCACCATGTCAACATATATAGAAAAGAAATAATCATCATTTCCCTCTATTTCTTTAAGACATGAAGCAACTCCTGTTGATCAGAAACTAAGAAATACTTGTTCATTTTTCTTCTCAGCTTCATTTTTGGAATCCTCAAACATCCACCAATCTACTTATAATTTCTTCTTCAGTTGGTTTTGCAAATCATAAGAGACAAAACAAGGTTTTCTATTTTCTTTCTTCCTTCTTTTCTCTTTTCTTTAGGCCATCTCCAACTACAAATACCAAAATACAGTAAGTTTATACTAAAATGTAATAGTTACAGTGAAAATTTCTCTAACCATCAACTCTATTTTTAACACCAAATAGAATATTCCAAGCATATTCCTCCTCACACCTATTTTTTTTATTATTATTTAACAACTTAAACCTATATTTAATTATTTCACTTATTCTTTCAACCAAAAAAATATTTTGATATTTTTAATAATATATAAATATTCAACATAAATATTTTTGTAATATAATAATCAAAATAAAGGACAATTTCAACAACCTCCACCACATGATGCGAATCTATTTGGCGATTATTTCAATAATATTGGTGAAAATAGAACTACTTTACCTGATTATTAAATTTTAATTTAGCCAAATTAATTTGTCTTTTTGTATTAGTTGTTTTATATTTTAATTGAAAGTTCAATTTTATTATGGTAGAATATTTTCATTGATGTTAAATTACATTGTTATGAATATGTTTATGATTTAAATTTGCAGAACATGTGTTTTGTACAATTTTTTTTAAAGTTTTTAAATTTAATTATATTTTAATTATAATTTTTTAAAAAATAAATTATTAACTGAATTTAATTTTAATTTAGTAAATACATTTATTGATTAAAAATACAAATTTATCATAAACTAAAACTATCAAAACATAAAAATACATTTCAAGTAATACATTTTAAGAGAAAAAAAGAAAAAAAAGAAAAAAAATAAAAAACTAAATGCCGCAAACACTCTAAATTTAGTGTGCTACAGTATTCTGCCCCAAATTGGCACAAAATTTGGCGTTGGTTGGAGACACAAACGGATGCCAAAATGGAGATGGAGTTGTTACTCCATTTAAGCGTCGGTTGCGGATAACCTTAAAAAACCAAAAAATGAAATCCCAAGCAATGACAAGAAAAAGGTACAATAGAAAAAAAAAAAGAAACTAGAAAAGAAAGATAATTGGGCGAATAAGATGTCAAGTACTTGGGCCAAAATATAAGAGATTAAAAAAAGTCAGTTATGCATATTACGTTGTCATTTTCGACAGAATTTGCTAATTTAGCAAATCAGATACTTCATGCCATGCAGAGGTCAAATTATGTGATAATCTTCTTGATTCCTTGATTGCCACAGATTGTGAAACTACCCAAGTGCCATAACCATCGTTAAAATCACTAGTTAACATGCTTTCTTTGGTCATCTAAAAGGACATATGACCATCCTGACATTCTTTACCAATAGAGCTTATTCACAATTATAACCATAAAAAACGCTAGTTGGGATTACGAAATGTATGAACCAGATTTAATACACAAAAAGAAAGTTAGTGTGAATAGATAATTATCGGTTAAGTGAGCAATATATGTATGTAATTAATCTGAAGTTGAATGTTCAATCATTTTTGTTTTAGTTCAAACAGAGCATCGCCAATGGCTCGACTCAATAAAGGCCACAAATCAACGGCTTTAAGAAAGAATGGAAAGAGACATTGAGGTTTTTGGCCAGGTTAACATTGGTATTTTAAAAGGAGCAATACAGGTGCTTTAATTAGTGTTGTCAATTTCTGACACGATAACATGACTTTGTGAAACGACATGAACGACACGAATTCAATTTTTATAATGTTTATGTCTTGTATAATGATTTGTGATATATAAATGACATGACACGATAATACAAATTGACACCCCTAGCTTTAATAATTGAAAATACCTATTTAATAAAAATGGAAGTTCATGAATATGTATATTGAAAACTTACGTGATCCTCTCTGGCTTTCCCTTGCTTCCCTAACTTTATTAATCTAGATGAACAGATAAAACAGACATTTTTGTTTCGCAATCTTAGAAATTCAACGAGAAATTGACCTTGAAAAACTATCCTAACTTAATTGCTATGTAGATTCAAATTCAATCCTCATCAGATGTACTGATCCAGAGAGATAGTCTAAATAGCCCAATTTTTTTTTGTTTTACATTTGTGTACCACACTATTTGAAATCGTAAACACACATATATATAGACCAAACTTTATTTTTTCCCTTTATATTTAGTAGTTAAAATTAGGATCAACTGTGCTAGTTTTTTTTATTAATCTAGATGAACAGATAATCAAAGTAGATAATCAATGAACCAATTTACTAATGTATAACCAAATATCATTTTCAATTATTATTTTTACGACTAATGCATACTAGTTACGGTCGCTTCATTTCCTATAGAGTATAAAAACTCCTTTTCAATGGATTCAAATTTGTAATATTACATATACGGGAACAAAATCTTATTTCTCACTTCTCAAAAATAACTAGCTCGCAGACTTATTCAAAGAAAAAAAGAAACTAGCTCGTAAGACGACTATCCAATAAAAGAAATCGTATTATAGCTCTTCATTGATCATAATAATTAGCATTCAAAGTTTGATTAGATCATGTAATCAAAAGTATTAAAAATGTAATATAATTTTTTAATATGTCCTCAACAAAGAACCATGTGATTAAAGATAAGTAATTGTACACATATATAGCCACATCATATTTATAATATTGCAGTCCACAATTTCACACTCGTCATGACAAACAGTAAACGTAATACAAAGAAAAAGAAAAACTGATAAAATGGTGAAGATAAGAAGCCAGAACGGGAACTAGAAGAAGTAACCAGAAGAACCCAAATCAAAAGCCTCGGGTATATTATCAGAAACGGGAGGCATTGTGCTGAAGAGAGGGCTATGCACATACTCCCCCGACGAGTCGAACCCGAAATACGAGCCAGTGCTCTCCGATGAAGACTCGAAGTCATTGCACCCAAAAGAAACCTCCGAGCTTGGCAATGTTGGAAGCTCATGATCATCCACACGTGGCACTACTTTTTGTTGTTGTTGCTGTTGTTGTTCATTACTATGCGAGCTGGAACAACACCACAAGTATTCACCACCACCCATGTTCGAAAAATTACCCAACCCTTGATCTTGATGAAAACCGAAATTCTCGACCGGCTGGTTCATCAACATGGAAGAATCTTGGTGATGATCATGAGTAGTGAAGGAGGCGTTAAAGTCGAGACCACCATGTTGTTGGTATTGTTGTAGAGGAAGCTGCCGTTGTTGCTCGTCGGGGGAGATAATGGAGGTGACGGAAGAACCGGCAGGCATGTCGGAGTAGACAAAGTTGGTGCGCGCACGACTTCCACGCATGGAACGGGCGGCTCTGTCGTAAGCCAAAGCAGCCTCCTCGGCAGTGTCGAAAGTTCCAAGCCAATGCCTTTCTTTAGTTGAAGGGTCTCTTATCTCCGCCGCGTATCTTCCCCACGGCCTTCTTCTTACACCTAGGAACCTGTTGCCGCCGCCGCTGCTCTCTTGTGTTGGCTGCCTTCTTTTGTTCTTGGACGGTGATGGATTCATATTCTCAATATTTATAAGAAGTACTCGGAATGAACAATATTTATCAAGAAAAAAAAACTTGGAATGAACAAAGTGAAATGTAAGGGTCTAAATTAATAAAAGAAGGTGTGAGAAGTATTGTGTGGTTTGGTAGGTATAGATAGGTGAGTTTTTGTGTGTGTTTGTAAGTTTGAATGTTGGTCGTTTATATAGGCGCCATAGCACCTCAATTTGTCTACTGTTGTCTTTCATTACATTTCTCTAGGGTTTCAGTTTTCTAAGATACACTAATCATCATATTACATTTCTTTAACTTTTTTCTTCTTCATTAAGATACAATTTTTTTTTCATTATCTCATATTCAAATAATTTTTTTAATACAACATCTTATTAATTTAAGTTTGAGTCAAATAATATCTGACAAAGTTTTTCTTACGTAATTTAAAACTTCATAATATTTAGGAGGACGCAAAGTATATGCATTTGAAAGTTAACATTTGTTTGATGGTAAGGAAGTGCACTAAAAAAATGTAATTTTCTTAAAATGGTAAAAATTATAATGATTATTTGAGAGAAAAGACGGAGTCAAATGAAAATTTGACCTTTTTACTTTTTCAATCTCTTAAGAAATGATTTACTTATGAAAGGTCGGTAAGCAATTTCCGTAGAATTTGTTTTCCAAAAATAGCTCATATGAATCAAACAAAAGATTAAGTAGATAATTGAAAGGATCAATAACTAAAATATATATAGGTAAAATTAATTAGGAATAGATTTGAACCGACTTTCTCTTAAAAGGTCCAGGCGAAATGAGATCCAAATGATGGGGAAGATCATTAGATAGAAATAAAATTTAAGTGAGAGTTGAAATGATTAGCAATCCAAATGGTCATCATAATTAAGCATGTTCTCTATGAGAAGTTGCTAATTATGATTCTCCAATCAAAGATTTCTTTATTTATATAAGAAATAGTTTCCAAAATGTCGATTTCTGGATATGGGCATATGGTTCTAAAGTTCTTACATGTGATCTATGTAATCATGCATGAACTAGGAACCAATCATGGATACTACGAACACTCCAATTCATAAACTAATTCACCTATCTAAGTCATCCAAAATAAAGGTATCAGATAAGGAAATAAATATACAAAAAAAAGTTCATCCAAATTACTAATCTTCACGTTCCTATGATCATTGCAGGAAGAGGAACTTTATAATGCCTTTCCACAAATCAAGTCTCCCACATATTTAAATGATTACTTCAACGCATACGTCCCAAGAGCACTATAATACGACCTTTTACGGTTGCAAAGTTGCTATGCA
>CAODLS013555798.1:0-15316 GCA_948243855.1 Flueggea neowawraea | reverse complement strand
TCTCCTCTCCTCTCTCTACTTTCTCTTTATTTTCCCTCTTCCTCTTCTCTCTCTCCCTTTCACTATCATATGTTTGTCATGTCTTCACTGTCTCTCTCTCTCATCAATTCCTCTCCTTATTAACAACCTCCACCATCACTCTTCTTTAGTGTGACTTTCCTCCACCGTCTCTCGTCTCACTGTCGCAATCAGTTTAGAGAGAGACCTCCATCATCTAATGCGAGATCTATTTGGTCGTCGACCATATTTGTTATAACCAACGACGTCTCGATCTCCGCCATTAGAACCCGATAAGGACATATACGACGAGGACGAAGAGAGGCTCAATTTGATTGCTGTCTAGATCTAGAAGGTGACGGCTGCGATAAAACCGCTGGCCACTGCTAATTTGAACGACAACGTCTAGCGCTAGAGGAACGACAATGCAATTCTGATGGTGGCTAGGGTTGTGTAGGTTGACGAAGTATGGCATTGGAGGAACGAAGAGCAGTGGTCAAAGACGGCGGTGCTTGGTGTGATGGAGGACTGCTAGGGTTTTCCAACCATAGCATGTTCCAATTTTTAGCTATTTACAAAAATTCCTTAATTTTCAAAATTATTTTTAAAAATCTAACATGTTTCAGTTTCCAATAATTGTTTATTATTGTTAAAAATAAAAAAGTATTATTGTTATAGATGATACAAGATTTAATTGTGTTTATTTAGGTTGTTTTTAATGACTTTGGGTTGATTTGTTTGAATTTTATTGATTTTGTGCAGGGATGGATACATTCAGAGATACTGAGATACATTTGGATACTAAAAAATTGTATAAAAATTAAAATTTGGATACATTTGGATACTAAAATTTATATAAAAATTGAAATTTGGATACATTGTGACACTATAAAATAATATATAGAAAATTGGGATTTGGATATATTTTGGAGATTAACAAAAAAATTGTAAACATTATATTAAAAATTATAATTTAGACGCATTTAATTTGAAAAATATTATATTAAAAATTTATTGAATAAAATTTTATAAAACAAGTTGTGATTTGGAGACATTCAGATATATTTAGAGACAATCAAATACATTCTGGGAATTCAGATTTTTTACTTCCTTGAAATTTATTTTTTTGCGAAAAAAATAATATCTCCGGAAAATATCGTATTTTTTCACGAAAATAGCATTTTTTAAATTTAATTTGTCATTATCTGACATTAAAAACTTGTTTAACATTTATCAAAATCTAAATTTTAAAAATTTAGTTCAAATTTTCAATTTCCGCGATGAAAATAGCCCAAGACAGAGAACTGCCTGGTCCATAAGAATCCGGGTTGGACGGAGAAAAGAAATGGACTTGGAGTTGAAAAAGACATGCGGAGGCTCATGGTCCATCTAAAATCCTACAAGAAGCCATCTCCAACGCCTTTCAGCTACTCCGATGGACCGTGGGTTTTGGCAACTATATTGTGCTTGCCTTGATTGCTAGTTGCTAGTGATGTTTTGCCCATCAGTTTGCTAGTTGCTACTTGCCAGTTCAATTTTGTGCTAGTGGATAAAAAATCATGCATATAGCGCACGATAAAAACATCTAAATATTTATAAAATATTGTTTCAACTTTTTCCAAAAGAAATAAAGTTTTTTCTTTACATTTGTTATATATTTGATATATTTTTTTGAAGTTTATGATACTTTTTTTTGTATACATTTAGATTTTTTTATTATACTACATTTTTTAGATAAGGTAAAGTCATATTTTTATAAATGTTCACACATTTCTTGGCATTTGTGTGAAAAACGCTTAATGAAATTCCTGTAAGCCGAATAGAATTTTCCAAGGACCAAAAAAAAGAAAGGAACTTTCTCTAGTCTGTGGTTCCATACAACAAAAAAAAAAGAAAGGCTTCGATCCAAAACCCAAGAAATCATCCGGGTATTGCCGTCCCAAGGCGGAACAGAACACTAGACGGTCTTAAAACGGACATAAACATACCGGAAATGCAAGTAAACCAAACCCAACTTGAAGCCGATTAATTAGATGAACATGGCAACACCACGATTTACGTCTCACATTTTCTTAAATCAACTACAATGGTGACTATGAACTTGATCATCTAGGCTTCGATGTTGCTATTGCCGCAACTAGATTCGGACAGAGATCAATATGAAACCTGCATAGCATTATAGCTCCTGAAAATCAGCAAATCTCTAACAACGTTATTATGATTCAACCTGAGGATCAACCCTGCAGGACATCATCTATACTTTGGCTAGAGCTTGAATCAGATCTAGAAAACGAATTAGATGATTTTTTTTGGCTCACAAGGCAAAGAGTGACATCTACACTATTACAATGTTTACACAACCAACCAAGCATTTCAACATATTAATGTTACAAACCACGAGTCAAACTACTAATCATGCCCAAGTTTCTCGACCTCCTCTACTATTTACAAACCCCATTCCTCGGGTTTTCTTTGAAGGCTTACTCAAATGAAATACAGGGTGTCTGCATAACCTCCTCACCCCTTTTCTCAGACTTAGCCAATCCCCATTTTCATAACCCCCTTTACATTCATTTTCTGATGCTCCTGTTTCAGTAGATGATTGCGGGCTACTAGCCATAACAGATTCGAATTCCATCTCTCCATCACTTTTCTTGTGGAAGCTCCAATATTTCTCTTGGGTGTTGGATTCTACTCTATTCATAGCGGCAGACCTCGTGAACTTCACAGAGTTGGGTACTTCAGCTGCGCAGGAGTTGAGATATAACAAATTACCCGTGGTAGGTACTGCCGCTGCGCAATTGTCTAAAGATTTTTCGCAAAATTCTTTTCTGTTCAACGTTGATTCACAATGTTAACTCTTGTCATCAGGGGAATCTGCACATGCCGACCTTAACCTTGCCTTGGCAGCTGATTCCTCTCTTGCCCGCAGGGCTTTTAAGATTAACGTCTTGAGCAGGTTCATTACTTCGACAGCATGGATTAGTGCAGTCAACGGATCAGCCATCTGCTTAATACGAAGATCTCTTAGTTATGACTTTTGAGCAAAGTGTATTTATAAATTGATATGGAACCAAAAGAGTTTTTATTGTTAATTTTAATTATCAATCAAAATATTCACCTCATGAAATCCAAGAGTATCAACGTGACATGTCCATAAAAAATTATCAATCACAAACCTAAAACCAACAAAAAATGTCCGATTATATCCTGAAGAAATGAACTTAACAAACCTGAGTCATGTTGGGGGCAAAGACCATCGCTATATTGCGTGCATTCATTTTATTGTATTGTTCATGCTCGACAACATCTGCCATTAAATTGATGGCCCAATCAAGCAGAGCAGATTCCGTTGAAGGTAGCAACTTCACAAGTTGAATGCAGTCATCTTCTGTGTTGCAGCGCATCACCTGTTCCGGAGTGAGTGAGTCAAGTACCACCGAAGGTAGCTCTCTAAACCATGCCTAGAGATCATAAGAAAGATGCAACCTATCAGCTTTGAAGGAGATAATTAAGTAGAAATATGTTTATATAACCCAATTACGAAAACAAAATAAAAAATCAAGAAAGCCAGACCAAACCAAGTCCGTAGAGGAAAAAAACATAGGATTAGTTTTATACAATCAGGTAGAAATCCGGTGACAAGGAGCAAGCTGAGGCTAAATTTACCAGATCATACACTGTATCTTTACCTTTATCAGCCCTGCCAAACAATGGACATCAATTCCACGGGGCACAACTCCTTTGTTTAGTTCATTTCTGACAAATTCTTCATGACCGTTCTCTGCATTTCTGCGGAAAATTCCTTCGGCCTTGAAGGCCACAAACATAAATGACAGCAAACAATAAATTCTTCAGTACACGAAAAGTAACGGAGTAATGGTAATCTCTTAATCTAACTTAGCCACAAGATCAAATAAGGATACTCCTTAAGAGTACCTTAAGGCCTTCTTCTACATACTAACGCTTTTGCATCATAAGAAGAATCATCGGTACACTGTTTCCTCTGTCGTCATAAGAACACTGCATTGACTTTGCAGAAACTCCAAATACATTCGCGCTGAAAAAGAGTACGGAAAAAAAGGGGGGAGGAAATGAATATGCGTCACACAAATCAAGATTGAAAACCCACAAGTTGATACGAAATAAATTCCCAAGGTAGTAATTGTCCAAACAAAAGAAATTCCGAAGGTAGTAAATCAACATAAAATTGATTCCAATAGATCCAGATCCCAAAATTGACAAAAGCAGAAAACATAATATTACTGGAGTCAGTCCACACTGTTTCAATAAGAGATAGAAAATTCAATTAAGAGGTCGAGACTCAATTCCGGTAAAAAGGCAAATACGCCACAAGAAGAAACTCATACAGATCACTTTGACTCATATATATACCATCAAATTGAACAATTCAAAGCCTACAGCGAAACCAACCATCTCTGTAGCTCAAAAGCATATAAAGTTGAGTCCTTTTCCGTTAAAAAGCGAAACAAACACTTAAAGTTTGAATCTTTTTGTTCAGTACCTGGCACTGGGGACCTTCCGGGGAACCTCTGGTTCAAACACAGTAGGCAAGCCGAGAAACCCATTAAACCGATCAAAAGTCACGTGAGACAAGTGCCTGACCTCCGTTGGCCAACTGATATCCATTGAAGACACGTCCTCGCTCTCTACACTACAAGTCACCAACGACTTCCTTAACGCCGTCACTAGTATATCCAGAATTGCGAACTGATTGTTCCCATTACCACCACCACTACCTCCATGTCTACCTGGACTTATAAACGGCGTTGATATTGGGTTTCTCGAAACGACGTCACTGTAATCTTCTTCTTCTTCCTCCTCCTCTTTGTCCGCTTCGTCTTCTTCGTCTTCATCGCTGCCGTTTCTGTGAAAGACAGGAGGCGTGAGTCCGAAGAGGCCGCATGATTTGGAGCTGAAAAGCCGAGTCATTTGAGAGGGGATTAAAACAAATGTGTGGTAAAATCTGGTGGTGTTTGAGGGAATTGAATTCAACAAGCAGAGTGTGTTATGTGAGAGTGGGTGTTTGTGTGTGGAGGAAGAGAGGGATAAATGCGAGGTGAAAGCAGAGTTTGGTTGAGGAGAGATAGAGTAGATTTCGCGCAGATTCGGTGGGAGCGATGGTGACCTTTTTTCGCGCCAACTGTAAATTTTATTTATTTATACTGAATATGTTATTAGAAAATATTTTTTGAAAGCTATTTAAAAATATTTATTCAGGAAAAAAATATTTGAAAATATCATTAATCTCTTTTCTCATCATACAAATTCTTAAATTTACTAATAAATTACCAATAAATTTAAAGATTAAGAGTTCAATTTAAATCCTAAATTTAATATCAATAAAGGCTTACGTGAAGAAATATATTGAATACCCTTTAATTAACATGCCCTTTTATCATAATACGTGTATACTATTTTTTTTAAACCAAATATATATAATACTTCATCCGTTCTAATTTAATAGAAACTAACTAATTTTCATAGACATTAAAAATTAATAATTTTAGTAGTTAAATTTATTTAATTTTATAAGTTTTTTATTTATATTTTTTGACTAGATGTGTTAATAATTAATAAATTAATTAAAAAAATTAAATAAAATAAATTTATAATTTTATTATTAATAAATAAAAAAATATGTTTATATTTTTAAATATTTAAAATAAAAAAATATGTCTATTAAATTAAGAGGAAAGCGGTAGTTTGTTTTCCCAAATCTCTAGAGTAGTTTGATTGAAAATCCGAATGGTAGTATATTAATTAAGGCACAATGGTGTATCGGTAAAGTGGGAGACCGAACGACAAGTGGGGAGGGGAGAGGAGAGGCGGAGACACGGAAGAGCCGAGAGGAGAGTCGACAGGACTGTTTGTGTTTGGATTGTTTGGCCGTGAATGGATGGGTTTTAAAAAATTGTTTCCACTGTTATGTTATTCCTCTACTATGGAAATGGTAGGAAATTATATGGATTTGACAGGCATGCATTGTCAGCGGAGTTCTTTTTCCCTCTTTTTTCTAACCCTTTTGTACATAATTGGATCTAGTAGTGAATGCAATGAACTAATCATGTGCATCTTCCAGGAATTCACGGCAATGGATTTTGGTAATGTGAGGGACTTTGGGTATGGGTTAAATTCCTTTTGTTAAAGAAGAAAAGAGAAGGATTTAATTAGGGTGTGTTGGAAAGATGATGGGTTTTGCACATTATCACACGAGATGCAATTATCAAGGAATGTTGCTTTTTCTTTACATGTAATTACCCCTTCCATAATTAATCTCTCCCTCTTCTTTAACTTTCTCGGCTGTGTTTTCTCCTCTTTTTTCTTTAAAATTAATATCTCTCCAATTATTTCACAAATTAAATTAATCCACCGCCATATGTATCATGTCTGTTTATTTGTACATGTACCTATTTCTTATAAATTAATTACTTGTTAAATTTTAAATATCTTTTAATAAAAATAAACTGTGATAAACTTATAGCAATCATTCTCGAAACTCTCATTAAAAAAAAGGGGAATGGATATACGCTTATAAACTGCACAATAATCAAACCCAAGTTGAGGTGACCTAACAAGTATATTTATCAGTTATTACTTGATCTGCTGATTAACCGGAAAAAATTGAATTAAATATTATGGAAAATATTAAAGAGGATTTGAAATTACCGATAAACATATACTTAAAAAAAGAATCAGCATTATATTCTCTATTGATAATTTTGATTAATATTTAAGTAAAATATATAAATAACCACTAATTATATTTTTTTATTGACAATACCTGAAATAACGCCGCCACATATACATGGCCATCAATTGACACAAAAAAGCAAGCCATGCAACGAACCCGACGCATGAAAAATATTATTAGAAGACATTTATACTTGCATGCTTACTTTTTGGTAGACATTTTGGAGATCTAGTGTAAAGCATTTAGCGCAAAACATTTTCTAGGAGCTTCAATGGTGGGGACTGAAACAGGTTGCTTTGGGAAGGAGGGTTTGGATTTCTGAAACTTTGCTTGTGCTACGCTGTTTTCGTCACAACTCACTCACATGCTCACATGCATATGTTCCTTTCTTCCTCCTTTCCTTTGTGCCCTCTTTCTCTCTCCCTGCCCCATGTATCTCCTCATCTCTTCTACACTATCATATACTCAAATTTTCCAATTATCTTCTACTCCCTCCATCTCATAAATATAGGTTTATTGTCTTTTTCACATAAACTAAGAAAATTAGTTAGAATGATTAAAATTTAGAAGAGTTTTTTAATAGTGTCCTTAAAATTATATCTTAACAATTAATAACACAAATTTTAATACATTAAAGTAGGAATAATATAATAAAATAACACACAACCACTAATCTTAACAAAAAATAAGTTAGATGAAAAAAGAAAACTTGTCTATCATTATAAGACGGAGAAAATAGTATTTATTTCAATCTTGCTATATATTCCCACTACCTTTCTTTTCAATTTCAATTGGAGTGGATCCAATAATTAATTGCTCTTCTGACTTGATCGTATTCATAAACCCTAGTCAGTAATTCTGGCCCTGCAATTATACTTGCCAACTCTTCAGTCCTTGATATCATCAAACCATTTTGGCTGCTCTGTGGACCTTGCTATTATTATTCACTCCATTTTTGGTGTTGCCTACTTAAATTTTTACCATACATGCAACTGTAGGATATGACTCGTTTAATTTTTGATGGAATTTCTTACCAATTATTCTTAAATGTTAAATAAAATCAATTTTTTAATTTGTTATTTGTACTTCTTTCAAAGTAAATACAATTGATTTTATAACTTTTTAACAAGGTTGGAGAAATTAAATTGAGAAAAGGAAAAATTTGATGGCGATCTTACGGTGGCTCTACGACGTACGTAGTTAGGTATTGCAACTATGTGGAGCTTCACATGTCCATTTCTTGCTACAGTCGAATCCATGGCCATATGCCAACACAATTCACAAGTGTTACATTATTTTTGTGATTTTGTCGACTACCCACAACGACAACAGTAAATTTTTCCTAAAATTGCCGCCACTTTCATTATCTAACAGAAAAGATCATTTGGCATCTATACAGGTCTTCTTAATTTGTGGCAACCTTTTCCACAATTTTTTTGTAGTTTTGGTTATAAACACTAATTATTCTAATGCCAGCATGCCACTCTTCATCTCCGCAGTCCTAAAATATCTCTAATTGTCTTCCTAATCCAAAACATATTGTTATTCTTTAATGGTCGATACAGGTATCCTTTACCTGCACATTGGTATCTATATTATTTGACTAGTAAAACTGATGACGATTGATTGAATTGATTAATCTTGTAATTAGCTATTGCTTTTCTCGTTCCTTCCACTTGTAGTTAACCCAAACTGACAACACCAGTTGTACTATCATTTCCAACCCACTACTTATACAAAGTATTAATTTGGATCACCGGCATCCTACGTCTCATAATTAAATAACATCAAATAAATGGTGCAGAAAGCGTTCAACCTTATCAGAATTAAAAATGCTAGGAAACAGATTTATACAAGACGAAAAAGAGCTTCAATTAACTCTCTCCTAGTACTACGAATTAATGTTCCCGAGTTGTCTAAGACGGTTCCAGGACAACTCTGATGGATCCACAAGGCCTTATCGATCGAAAGACATTCTGTTAAATTGCGCGGTGGTTGACGGCTACAACAACCCAACTTTCATGACCAAATGAAATGTGAGCTAGATTGAGTAATGATGGTGATGATGGATGGGTTCTAACAAACCCACCGGAAGGTGACTGTACACGCTTGTTCTTAAAGCATCACATATATCATGCAAACCCATTCTTTTTTTTCATGCAAAAGGAAATTACTGGAAGGCCAAGTCATTTTCTACGCGGCTGCCATGAATACCTTTAAAGCTACTTCAAGAATCCACCCTTTTTTGGATCACACATTATAACCTAAACTAGCTACCAACTGAAACAAGCCCCTTTTAACTCCGCCATGTTTGAGTCCTACGACATTATAAAATTGAAGTTCAAGACTTAAACCTCGTTGATTAAGCTAATGGATTGGTCAAATGTTTGCAATTAACGACACTGTAAGAAATGTAGGTGTGCTTGCATTAGAGGCAACAAGAAATTGGCTACATGGTAATGATTTGAGATGGATATTGGAATTGAGACAATTAAGAGGAGATGTTGGTAGCTCATGTGGATTAAAATTGACGCTATTTGATCCATTCCGGGATTCACAACATTAATTAATTCATTGGTTCTTAATTTCAACTTTACAATCGAATGTCTTTCCTATTTTCCTTGTTGCCACAACATGGTTGAATCTCCAACTTCACATTGAAAATTTAAGGCTTGAATTTTATGTTTTACCTTCATCGATGAAAAGCATAATACATGTGGTAATGCATAAATATGCCAATAATAGTATTAATTTATCATTTTTCGAACTTAACCAAAATTTGTCCTGGAACGGTCATTCTCACCGGAAATGACTTGCCCGATAGGATAATGCAGTCTGTGGTTGACATTTGTTGGGTGCCTTATCTGGGTAATACAATCATTGGCCCAGTAATGTTGTTAAGAACTGGACCACACTGAAAACTTAAATGGACCGATGTAAGAATAAATAGCCCAAGTCAGAGCAAGTCACATCACGACAAAGTTAGGGCGGAAAACGAGATTGAACTCTTCATCATGGTGTGGATCCGAATAAATCGGATTAAGTTTCAATTACAACCTCAGTCGTCTTCAGTATCATGTTCGTCCTGTTTAACAGATCAGAATTACGTCACTAAGAAGTAGGAGCATGGATTTGTGAAAGCAATTGATAATGCACCTTAATGATTTGGTGGCAGAGGGGCACCTTAATGATTATTAATATGATCATAATTCGGCATCATTATGATTTACTTGATTTTAATGTACAAAAAATATCAAACCAGGCCAGCTTTGTTTTGCCACTTCATGGGAGGGTATCCAATTAATTTGGTGCATAATTTACACTTTTCCATCTTATTTCTAGTGATCCAGAAAGATTCTTTTATACCACGTAGCATAAAATTATTAAGTTTTGGTTCACAGCCTATATATGGAACCTTTTTTTCTGTGAATAAAAAGAAATACACGGATTGTAAAACAGAACAAACCAGCAAAAACCCATTTCCCTATACGGAAGGGTGTGGAAAAGCACACCCATATGTCAGCTCGAAACAAGCAAAATTATGAAACAAATACTAGTCATATATGTCACAACTCTTAAAACACAAGCCAAACCCAAACCAGTTCTAAAGGCTACTTTGATTTCGGAACCAACGTCACTGGAATTACTCTACTCTTCGATACTGCCAGAAGAGCAGGTGCTTCAGTTACGTCATGCTATTTTGGTTTGTACCATAATGTCACACTGTATCACGTAAGATATGATTATAGTATAAACTACCCTTGATTCAATAATTATTCCTCGAGCCAAGAAAATCAAGCTTGGAAACCGCAGATTAGTTTAATTCCATCCAATCTTAAGTTTGGTCCACCTCACACGCTTGACAACCAGTGCACGGGTTATCGACAAGATTTTCACACTTATTTCTCTTAGTGAAATCCCTTATTGTTTTTTTCCCAAGTCTCTTATTTTGAATCTAATTTATTTCTGTGGAATATGTATCGGGTATATTATATGTATATTACATTTTTTAAAAACGCACTAATTTTTCAAAAAAAAAACTCACTAGTTCCTGTAGTTTCTATAGTAATCAAACAAATATATTAATTTGTAATTTATGTTAATAACTTATCTCTTGATTTATAAACGCCACTAATGAGTTTACTTGGTGATTTCTTTGAAGGTAATCGTATAAACTTATTGAAATAGCTGTTGGGTTGTTAGCCAATTAATTTCAGTGGGCACTGACCAAGCTTGTTTGGGGTTAGAGCCCAGCACTTTCTACTGGCAAGTTTTAGACGAATGGATTAACCATTATGAACCTTCGTATTAATTCACCCAACCACTGAGGCTATACGTCACTCTCTCTTTCGCACACTCTTTTTCGATATTAATCATTTTTTATTTGTACTTTAATTAGTTGAAAACAACATCCCATTTAGTTTGAGATTTGTAACTTTCTCTTACCATTTTTAAGACATACAATATTTTTCTTCGCTTTGGACTTTTTTAGATGAGAATCATTAATTGATGGGTCTTTACTCCCATCAATTTGCTCTACTAGCCTACCACGGATGTTTTCAGCTACGGATGCACATGCTATTCAAATATATTATATATGGAAATTTGAGCATATTATATATATATATATATATATATCCCAAGATTGGAAAATGCTTTAGGCAAATATTTAACTACATACATTTAGAGTAGGGAAGCATTTTTTTTCCTAAGATTAAGCATCACTAAAAAAAAACCAAATCATGCAGACATGATCAATAAAATATTAGCACTAATCTCTTTCTTCTTTAGTTGAGAGACATAATGTTTGTACGTATAAATATATTCCGAAACTCAAATTCAAATTATTTTTTTTATAACTCATGAAATTTGAAATTAAAAGCCAATGATATCAAAAAAGTTTTCAAATAACGAATAATTTAGTAAAAAAAAACAGTAATTTGTTTAGTTTTTTGTTTGCGGCAAAAATAAACTGAATTTTTTCAGTGGAGTTTTTGCTTGTAGAAATTCTTTTAATTAACTCTTTCAGCTGCAAACAACACAAAATTCCCAAAATTCTGTATTGGAAGACTGTAGATGAGAAAAAAGAGGGAGAGAAAACACTGGCGGTGGTGGTGGGTTGAGCCAAATTAGGCACATGAGACTTGTGAATGGTAGACCCGAAAAAGACAAATATAATTTTTTTTTCGCAGAAAATAACGACAACCTATAATTTACTTTCCTTTAAAAAATAAAAATTGTTTGCTTATCCATTCACAAAACGAGTACATGTTTACTAGTCCACTATTTTCCACGACTTGACAATTCTCCCATTTCAGACCAAGTTATTACACCAACGCCCACCATCTCGCCACATCGGATCAATATCTCACCTTAAAAATGCAACCTACGGATAAGAACATAGTCTGTGCATGCGCGTCACATTCTGTTCCCTTCGATCCCCTCTTTCCATTCTCACCAATACTCATCCACTCCACCCTCCGGAGAAGCCCACGTGTCCTGTGACGCCAGTTTCGTCAACACACTCAATTGGTGCTCTACTATTTACCTACTCTAAACCGTACGCTCAAGCCACGTGGTGAAAACACAGAGTGCATGGCTTCAAAGTGTAGTCCCAGACACAGAGAATACAGTCCGAGGAAAGTCGCAAGAGACAAAACCCCGATATGCTTAACTTTCTCAAACAAATCACAGCCGTCTGATCAACAATCAAACAGTGAAACGTCGTCTTTTTGGGTTCACTAAAAGGTTGTCAATAGAGACGGCCGCTTCGTATAATTCCCAGCTGTCCACTCTCTCGTCGAAGAAGTCTTTGTTTCCTATGCCTTCGCCTCTGACTCAATTCCTTCTTTCATTCTCTTCTTTTATCGTTTTCTTCACATAGATCTCTCTCTCTCTCTCTCTCTCTCTCTCTCTCTCTTGTTTGTTTTGTCTCCGGTGATAATCAAATCCGCGAGAGACATTTGACACCGCCCGATGTGTAGACTTTGACTAAGAGGGGGGAGAGAGACCGGGTTAAGTAACCAGGACTACAAACACATGGGTCAGTGTTACGGTAAAACCAATCCAACTAATGAAAACGACGCCGCAACCACCACAACTATCGTAGCGCCCGCCGATCTCAACCAGGCACCGCCGTCCGCCACTCCCCGCAACGGCGCCCTCGTGCCTTCAGTCAAGAATACTCCGGCGCTGTCCTCCAACCCCAGCCCTTGGCCGAGTCCGTATCCGCATGGCGTCACCTCTAGTCCGCTTCCGCCGGGAGTTTCTCCTTCTCCGGCGAGAGCCTCCACGCCGAGAAGGTTCTTCCGGCGGCCGTTTCCTCCACCCTCTCCTGCTAAGCATATAGCGGCTTCTCTGGCGAAGCGGCTTGGTGGCGCGAAGCCGAAGCAGGGGACAATTCCGGAGGATGGGGGAGTGGAGCCGGAGCAGCGGCAGCAACAACAGCAGCAATCGCTGGATAAGAGCTTTGGTTACAATAAAAACTTCGGAGCGAAGTACGAACTTGGGGAGGAAATAGGCAGAGGGCATTTTGGTCATACATGCTCAGCGAGGGTTAAGAAAGGAGAGCTTAAAGATCAGTTCGTTGCGGTTAAGATCATATCGAAAGCTAAGGTACAATGCATTTTGTTCAATTTGATTAGTGTTGCTTCGCTTGGTTGTACTGTAGTTTGTGATGTAATTGAAGAAGACTCTGTCAGTTGTGTAGCTAAGAGTAGTTGGAGAACATTGTTTTGCTCGATTGCGTGTTTACTGGTGTCCGATAAAAAAATATGATATATACCGCGTTATGTGATGCTTGCTTAATGAAGGTAGCGAAGATTTGAAATTGAGAGACTAATTGGATCTATGTCACTTGAGAAGAAATTTTGTGATGAGATTATTGCTTGGATCATTTGTAGTGACATATGGAAAGTTGTCTGTATCTGAGGATGCTTTGTGGCATCCAAATGGGCGGATTCCATCTATAACTAATGACATATTACGTACATTTGAAACTGGTAGATGAAGCGGCATTGCTGTCTAGGTGGCTGTATCTTAAGCTTAGTAGTCTTAGTTGTAGGCCTTTTCACTTACGAGTAGGAAAATATCGTGGGGTACAACACATGCCAATATACTACTGGATAATCAGGTCTAAGATAGGGAACAGTTTTCATGATCATTATGTGATGGCAATAACGTGTATTAGATAAAATAATACCCAAAAAAGCTGGAGTTGCCAAATAGAAAACATAGATATAAGGTTATTTATAGTGTTTGGCTTATATGTTTGGTGGATGCATAAGTTTCGCTGTTCCTTTAACTCATTGAAGTGGGAAGTATGAGCAAAAGTCCAGATTCATGGTGAAATAGCTGTATGGTTTCTGCAATTGGAATCAACTTTTTCTTGAAATCCAAATTCACGAGAAAATGAAAATTTTACGGCATATAGCTCCCCATATGTACGGCAAACAAGTTTCAGATATCTGTACAATATTCCAGTAAATTATGTATTGAAATTGGCCAAGGCTTCATATTCAAAGCAATCGTTGATTGGAGGATTTCTTATTTTTAGTTCGGCAGTTATTATTTCTTAGCGATGCTAATAGTTTATACCGTACTCCATCTTTGTAATTTATCAATTTGAAATGTCTTTTCTCTGATTAAATCAGTTATATTCTCATTATTAGTTATTAGAGTGCATCAAATATAGACAGTTATTTGGTAATTTTGAATTAACAAATTTTATTTGTCATACATTTTGTATTTGCTGTCTCTTTTTTGATAATCCTTTTGTCAATAACCTTTAGTCTTTACCCTTTTCTTCCAGCAATGAAGAGATCTGCTTGATTCTCTATTTTCTGGTCAGATAGACATAGACAAGTGGAATGTCTGCGGTAACATCATTTATTTATATTCATTTTCTGAGCAGTTCAATCCAAACTTCTGAAAGTTCTAGGGGCCTTGGATTCTCCACCGAGTGCTTCCCTGTCCCCCAAGAATATCCAACATTTGAAAATCGTACATATACCACCATGCTTGTCTGTGTTAACCTTGCTAGTAAATGCTTCTTCATTGTTATTTCTTTTTACTAGCATACCAGTTTCTCTTCAATTCATGCAATGTGTGACGCAAACGCAGAAGCAAAATATCCCGATGTTTGTTGTTAATTTTGTAACTGAGTTACTTTTTTCTTCTATTTGCAGTTATTCTTGATTTTCCTATTTTGTCTTATATCTCCCAGAATTGGAATTGATCAGATTAAGAATCTGCATTATGTGCATTCGTAGCAGAGACTCGCCGATGTGTAGTTTTCTTATCCATATTCATTGCATCATCTTGAGCTGACCTTATAATGACATTTCGGAGCTACATAAGTGTGGTGTTTATACTTGATAGCTGCAGTCACTGTTATGTTCGCATTTTTTTTTATTGTGATTAATTGATCTGTAGTTTGCAAATATTGTGTTTTTACTATAATTTTTTTTTGGCAGATGACAACGGCAATATCAATTGAAGATGTTCGTAGGGAGGTGAAAATATTAAAAGGATTATCAGGACATAAGCATCTGGTTAAGCTTTATGATGCATGTGAGGATGCCAATAACGTGTACATAGTCATGG
>CAODLS013555052.1:0-20640 GCA_948243855.1 Flueggea neowawraea | reverse complement strand
GTATGTATACCTGTCGTATACCGCATGTGTTAGTTTTCAAATGGTTTTCAAACCAGTCTTTGTGAGGCACGTATGAGGCAATCTGGAGTGTTGTCCCTCACTCACAGGGTTTGACCCTTTTTCTTTATTTGTTTGTCTCCTATTTATTATTATCTTGCAGGTGACTCTGAGAAATTTGTTCGTTGGCTTTTGATGCTCAGTGAGGGATTTTGATGTTGCGGTCATTGCCCTTTTGACCCGGCCCATTTGTCTGATTTGTTAGATGCTTCACACACCGGATTTCTGTGGGTCTTGTTTAAGTTTTTGTTATTGTTTCTGACATTTCAAATGTTTTAATTTGAAATTAATTTCCGCACTTAATGTTATAGATATTTTTTTTTAATAAACAAAGATTATATTTTTATTTGTTATTCATATTTCTTTAAATATGATGTTTGGGTATAAGTTTTGTACTATGAGGCTTGTGCGGGATGGGCTGGGCTTCCATAGACGGTCCACCTCGTACGCCGGTCGCGGTCTTGGGAATAGGTCGTGACACCAGCTTTAAGAGAGGATTTCACACCTATGGCGAAAAAAATACACTCATCAGTGTGATTTCACCTGCAAAGATTGCTCCATTAGCGGCTCAAAATTTTTTGAAAACAAAGACGAAGCTTCTTAAGAAGGGAATCATTCAATCCAGCCTACAGGCACAAGAAAAGATATGTCAATTCAGGAGACATGAAAGAGACACCTATCTTGCCTGCTCCCCCACAAAAGATAAAGATTGAAGACTTTAAAGATAACAACAATGGACTCAGCCTACTAGATAGTGACTAGATAAGACCAGTTGCCTAACAATTGTAATAATCTGTAAAGATGTAAGAAATTATTAGATAAGACAACTGTTTAACAACTGTAAAGTTTTAAATAGTTTAGTAAGTATGAAAAATTCGGATTTCAGTTCCGGAAATTAGCCAATAAATATATCATAAGTAATGAAAGAAGGCATCGGAAAAAAAATCATCATTAGCCTTCTTGTGTTTTTTGTAACATTTTTAGATGAATAAATAAATCTTTATTTTCTTATATCTGACCCTAGTTTTATTATAGTCAGTTTTTATCAAACACTACAACAAAGAAAGAACCCAATTTCTTCCTTGTCCATAATCCTTACACCTAGAGGTAGAAAATGAATCTAGGCTGTGTTGAATATTGCTGAAGGAACTGCAGGGCAGTTACCTATGGTGACATAGGTTGGAGCTGAGACGCTCGATAAAAGGCTCGTGGCATGACCTGACAACATATTGGTCAAACTGGATGAAAGGTATGGAAGCTTGTTGGACCCTTACTTTGTTATATGTTTAATAAAAGCTAGTTATAATAAAAAAGTTTGGGAAAGGTATAAGAAAAATATTTGAAAATGGAAAATATAATTGAAAAATTTGGATATTATCTTCTTAATCTAGATTTAACCACTAAAGATAATATGAATGCTATTATAAGGGAAGTAATAGATCAAATTAATGATGAAAAAGAGAATAATAGAGAATTCCGAGCACCAGATTGTGTTAAAAAGATTATTTTTATGATAAAAATAAAACAGATATTAGAATTTATTAGAAATAGTTCGTTCGAACCAAGATCTATAATTGATATAGATTTAAATATAGATAAATAAAAAGAACACCAAATTCCACCCAAAATATATATATATATATATATATATATGAACAATTAATTAGAGGTGTTCAATAGGTGTTTATATAATCATTGGTGTTTAATAAGTGTTTATATAATCATATGTGTACAAAAGTGTACATAGTTGTTCAATAGATGTCTATATAATCATAGGTGTTCAATAGGTGCACAAAAGTATACATAGCTGTTCAATATGTGTCTATATAATCATTGGTGTTTAATAGGTGTTTTTATAATTATAGGTGTTCAATAGATGTACAAAAGTATACATAGCTGTTCAATAGATGTCTATATAATCATAGGTATTCAATAGGTGTGCAAAAGTATACTTAGTTGTTCAATAGGTGTCTATATAATCATAGGTGTTCAATAGGTGTACAAAAGTATACATAACTGTTCAATAGGTGTCCATATAATCATTGGTGTTTAATATGTGTTTATATAATCATAGGTGTTCAATAGGTGTACAAAAGTAAACATAGTTGTTCAATAGTTGTCTATATAATCATAGGTATTGAATACGTGTACAAATGTATACATAGTTGTTCAATAGGTGTCTATATAATCATTGGTATTTAATAGGTGTTTATATAATCATAGGTGTTCAATAGGTGTACAAAAGTATACATAGTTGTTCAATAGGTGTCTATATAATCATAGGTGTTTAATAGGTGTCTATATAATCATAGGTGTTTAATAGGTGTCTATATAAACATTGGTGTTTAATAGGTGTTTATATAATCATAAGTGTTCAATAGGTGTCTATATAATCATAGGTGTTCAATAAGTGTACAAAAGTATACATAGTTGTCCAATAGGTCTCTATATAATCATAGGTGTTCAATAGGTGTACAAAAGTATACATAGCTGTTCAATATGTGTCTATATAATCATTGATGTTTAATATGTATTTATATAATTACAGATGTTCAATAGGTATACAAAAGTATACATAGATGTTCACATAATCCTAAGTGTTCAATAAGTGTCTATATAATCATAGGTGTTCATATAAATTTAATAGTTTTTGTTTTCCTTTGTTAACTTTTCATTTGTATTTTCTGTATTTACTCTTGATTTAAAATAAAATTTTCATTTGCAAATTATATGTTTTTTTGGTGAGTATAGAAATTAAATATCTATTAATTATTATTCAATCTCCTAAATTTTGCATTCTATTTAGACAACTATTCTTTCAACAAATAAACATCTCACACATTATATGCCCATTAATTATTAATTTTTACCCTTCCATTAATAATATATATTTTATTATATGAAATAAAACAAATTCTGATTGAATTTGGATGTATATAAAATAGAAATCATTTTTTCCATTTTTTTCCCGGCTAAACAACGCTGTATGCAATTGTTGCAGTTGAAAAATCAAAACTCGGCCTGTCGGCCATTCCTTCATTTCCCAAACCCTAATTTGCTCTCTGTAGTCTCTCTATCGCCAGCCGTCATAGCGCCACTCACCCATCCTCAGTCGTTCTTCGACGCTCTCCCTCACTCTGACGCTCTCCTTTCTCACTCGCACAGTCACTGTCGGCTCTCCTTCGCTCTCCACTCACTCCGACGCTCTTCCTCACTTCGACTCTGTCCACTCAAACACTCACTCCTTCGCTTTCCACTGACTCCTACGCTCTTCCTCACTTCGAAGCTCTCCACTCAGGCACTCAATCCTTCGCTCTCCACTCACTCTGACGTTCTTCCTCACTCCTGGTTAGTAAATTTCGACTCTCACCCATCTATTTTATTTTTTTCAATCAATGTGTTGTGATTTATAGGGTTGAAAAACTTACAACTTGTCATTGTCTAATTTTTTTTTTGTTTGGTGTCAACTGTGTTGCTTGCTTCAGAGATATCAGAGTCGGTTTTGAATTTTTGACGAACTTTCGAGGAGTAGGTAACAATAAAAACAATTAGTGCATTGTTGTTGTGTTGTGTAGTCATTGATTTTGATACATTTTTGTTGTGTGTTCTGTTGTGCAATGTGCAGTCCCTGATTTTGATACATTTTTTAGACAAGCTTGGTGATAAACAAGCTTGTATTGCTACTTAAAACAAGCTTCTGGTTAGGGACAAAAATGCATTTGTATAAAATTTATTTGTACATTATGTTGGTGATAAAGCTGGAATGATTTTTGCAATTAGTAACAATTGGAACCGGGTTGAACTGGAGTCAGATTCTCAGAATGTTGTTAATGCTTTGCAAGTTGCAAATTATGGTGGCAGCTGAGAGATTGCAACAATTGCTCAGAATATCAAGCTTCTACAGAATCGTTTTGACTCGTGTTCTTTCAGGTGGATAGGGAGGGATGCTAATAGGATGGCGGATTTTTTTGCCAAGGTTGTTAAGGGGGGTAATTGACCTAATGATCTGTTTTGTAACCCTCTTGTTCCAGTTTCTACTTGGATAATGGAGGAACTGTGTAGTTGTTTTTTCTATTTATATTCTTCTCATTGGCAAAAAAAAAAAGCTCGTATTTTTTATATATTATGTTGTAAAATTTATTTGTATATATAAAAGGTAGTTTGAATGTTTTTTTTAAAAACTCTCAAAATCCGAACCGGAACCGTTCTGATTTTTTCGTCCCAAGAGACTAGAAGAACCGGACCGTTTTGTCCCGAAATTTTGGGTCTTTCGGTTTGGTTCTTTTGGGTCGGTTTGGTTCTTTGAAAAAGAAAGAACCAAAAATTCAATTCGATTCTGATTCTTAGATCAGAACCGAACCGACCCATGTTCAACCCTAGTATCAATAGCTGGGTAAATTTCTGTAACTCAATAAAGTTATTTATATATATATATATATATATATATATATATATATATAGCAAGATGACATAGTTATATATAGATTGACTGAAAAAGGCAAATAAAGTTATTGAAATTTACAAAGCTGATTCCAATCCAACTTTCCAAAAAAAGAAAAGATTCGAAACTTCCATTTTCTTCTTTTGTTGTTCCAGGACCAAGTATTCCATTCAAGGTTTTTTTTAGTCAGCATGAAGAGGAGACGAGGGCTATCGGTAGTGGCGTATTCATGTTAGGCGTGACTATACAGGCAAATATTTTTTGTCGTAGAATGTTATTTTGCTTGATGGTGATCGATGGAGACTCAGCACGACACCCGCTAGGAGCTAGTGTAAGTCTATTGGCGCGAAGATATTTGAAGCCAACTAAAAAGATGGGTGTGTCTTGAATCTAAATGAGAGACATTGAGACAATGCTTCTCTCTGCCAAACCAACTCCCAAGAGGTAATCTATTCAAGATTTTGAGTTCAAACATTAATAAAATAAAATAAAATGAAAAGAAAACAAAAAAATGGCATAGTTACGTCCTTTTGTCTCCTTTGTCAAGAATGACATAGGTAGTTTGTCTTCTTCGTCAATTGAAAATTGGCTCTCACTCTTCTGCCATAAAACATCTATTTTCGCATTTTTAACTTTAATATTACATATTTGGATCATATTCCAATAAAAAATTTTAAAAAGAACCTTTATTAATTTTTTTAGTAAATTAAATAATTGAGATTTAAAGTAAATAACTTTAAAAATAATTAAATAATAGTTATGGTTACTTAATTTACTACAAAATTAAGTAACTGATTAAAATTAAGTAACTGATAAAAATTAATTAACAATTGATAAAATTAAGTAACAACATCTAAAATTAAGTAATTTTTAAAGGTACAATTAAATAAATACCCCCTAAAATTAAATAACTGAAATTAAAATTAAGTAACACCCTAATTAGAGTAGCACCCTACATAGTTACTTATTTTTGTCCAACATGTTATTAACGAAAAAATAACATTCCAGATATTAACATATGCACTTACAATACTATTTCTACAACATTAAGTTTGTATGCTAACATTTTCTCAAGAGTATTATTCCTTCCCTACCTCATTCATCCGAGTTATTATATTAAAAAATAATTAAATTAATTTTTATTTATTTTAAAATAATAGTATTTAGAAAAAAATTTAGAATGATTATTACAACAGATGTTCATAAGTGAGTCGACTCTCCATATGCATTAATACACAACACCATAAGTTTTACGAGGATTTGAACTCGAGTGTCTTTATTTAAGGAATTGAAGCCATCATCCACTTAGACCTGAAAGTATTCGATCAAGAATAAACAATATATAAATAACGAATAATTAGCTCGATGATTGATAATCTACCTCGAAACACACAAAAAAAAGGACTCGATTGGATACACAAGAAACAAACTGTTACTAGCCACCATAAACCATTTTAGTGGAAATGACGGGGACGTGCTATGTATTCTCAGCCTAAGAACTACTAAAATATTCTTTTTGCAGAAAGGATCAAGTGTGCAATGAAATGAAATCCTCTCCTCCTAGCCCCTAGAGGCCAAAGACACTTTTTCAGGTGTGAGAGTTTTCTGTTTATATGTAATAGTGGCTAAAAGAAAAAAAAAACCCTAATTAGAGTTTTACAACACCTATTTATATTGATGTTATGCGAACTTTTTTACAACATATGTAAAGCGCATTCAGTAAAACTAATTAGAAATATGAACCCACTGGATACTTAATTCAATTCAGGTTCAGACTCTAGCTATAACTTGATATGGGCAGACCCATTTTCTAACAATACCAATAAACGTTGGAATAATAATTTATACTCGTTTTGAGGAATAAATGTATAAAACGTTCAAGAAACCATATCATCCATCAATATTTCAACTGCACTTAAAATACATCAATTTGGTGACTAAAATCCGATGAATCGGGCGATACCTTATCCAACAGAAGAAAAAAAAGATCAGATGGAATAACAAAATTTTAATCTATTCACTTCGACCAAAAGGAAAAACATTTCACAGAAGATCTTACAAGAAAAACAAAATTACTCTTTGACATGACGAAAGTGAATCATATAACTGGAAGAAGGTCATGGTTTTCATGCTTAATTTGCTTTTTCCAGGAATTAACGTGTAGGTCCTTCTAGTCCTTGCTTTTTGCTTCCCTACTCTGTGGCTTGCATGGGACAGTTTTGAACATGATTGATGCTGCTCCAAGAAAGGGTCGCCATGAACAATCTATTAATTCCAAGGTTAGAAGAAGAATTACAAGTCCTATCATGGTGAAGAAAGCGACAATCACCGATCTCTTCTCCTTCTCTTTGAAACCATATATAAGTATATAACAATTTAATCAAATGTTCAATCTCTTGCTGCAATGTGTCGCGGTGTCATTACCTCCTCCGAAAACGTCTAACAATGACAATGTGCAACACTCATGTTTCAAGTCAAATACCACCCATCATATTCTACTCAACTCAATTAGGCAATGCATTCATCACGGATGTCTGTCTACTCGTTACCTTAAAGTGTTTAGCGTACGTGAAATTAAAGTAAGGTTGACTTAACTCTAATACCACTTTGTCATAAAACTATAGTTTACAAATGGTGTTAAATATTCAAAGAATAGTCTCTAAACCTTAGGTTAAACAATTCAGTTTCAACTTTAATATCTCAAGTTCCTTACATTTCACTAATATATAGTCTTGTGACCTTCTAGAACTAGAGTTGCATCTATTATTAAGAAGACAAAATTTGATCCCCATGAAACCAATGTATCAAACTCTAAATACAACAAAAATATAATTTTTATCTATGATATTGTGTCATAAATTATCATCAGTATATTAAACAACATATTATTTTGTAAAAGAATGTGTCATATATCTTAATTTTCACTAATCAATCCCAAATATCTTATATCTCGCCCACAAAAATAAATGAAGCAAAATGTTTATAGTAGAGATTGGGTTAAAAAGCCTAATAATAAAAGGCTAGGATGGGTTAAATACCCGAATGTTTCCTACGCCTTTGGAGTCTTAATCTTATCCGGTCTCTGAAATGGGCCACATCGCCGCGCCAATACATGCCAAACTTTATTAGCGCCAACTCTCACATGCACGCCATTATTGATTGATCGACACTCGCACCAACCATATGCCTTGTTAACAACACAAACCCATTTCATTTTCATTTCATTACATTCTTTTTGAACCCTCTCACGTCGTTCTTTGCATGATATTCAGACTCAACACATTTTTTTGATTTATAGTTATTAATCTGTGACATCATTCATTCTCTCACACTGGGTTGTTTTTATATTCACAATCATAAAAGTGTTACTCTTTTGGACTTAATTTAGTGTGTTTAGTCCGAAAGCTTTGTGTGTTTTGAACACAACCCATGTGCGCCTCTAATCTGTTCGATCAATTGCCTCACACAATAGATCAACATATTAAAATACTAAAACTTTCTTGCTTTGAATGATTTAAGAACAAATCATAAGTGTGATAGTAAATGAATTGCATGAACTCAAGTTTGTTTTCACATCTCATTCACAACTAATCATATTCGCTGTTCAAAAACAAAAATTCACAACTAATCATATTCATTTATAGGACTTTTTGTGTTAAAGTTCATATCTTTCACTATAAACGTTCACATTCTTTTGCCTCCTTGTTAGGCACTTGTAGAAAATTCCTCCCCATCCCCCCAGATAGGTGTTTTGGGATCTGGGCTTTATCTATTTTTGTTGCTTCTGATTTAAAGACTGTTTTTTTAAATGTACGTAGATGCATTCTGGGATCTCTGTTACCGCGTTCTCAAGTGAATGTAAACAAGTATTTTTTTCTCATTCATGTACTTTCATTGACCAATTTAATACTGTCTCTTTCTAATATTCCACATTCATAAGCTTTAGACTTAATTCACCACAGAAGTATTTTTGTTACCTCTACTGCTTTGGTTTTCTCTGTGTTTCAGCTTGTTTGTGCCATTATTAAGCTCTCTTTATGCTTGTGTTTATTATACTCTCTTCGTCAATCATGTGCTTAAGTACAGTGTAGATAAATTCATTGGGAACCCAGAAACAAGTTGGGATTTGTGTTTCTGGGTTTGCTCATTGTACCACTTCTTGGCCAATGGATCATTCTTTGTTGTCCGTTGTTTCCCTTTTAGCTCTTTTTCTCTCTTCTTGTCTTTCCTCTCCTCTCTTCAAGATCAAGAAAGAGACAAAATTACATCTTTACCAGGCCAGCCTGCAAATGTAAACTTCAATCAGTATGCGGGTTATGTTACTGTTAACCAACAAGTTGGGAGACCCTTGTTTTACTGGTTAGTTGAGGCACCAGCTAGTCGTGATCCGAATTCAAGACCACTTGTTTTGTGGCTCAATGGAGGCCCTGGTTGCTCCTTTGTTGCTTATGGAGCCGCTGAGGAAATTGGACCTTCTCGTATTACGCCTGATGGCAAAACTCTTTACTCCAATGCTTGTGCTTGGAATAAGCGTATGTGATAGCTTATAAGATCCACATTTTGTTATGTAGCATGATTTCCTTTCCCTGTAAAATGTTAATGATATCCGTGTGGTTTTTGCAGTGGCAAATTTGCTATTCCTTGAATCCCCAGCTGGTGTGGGTTTTTCTTACACCAATACAACATCAGATTTGTACACAGCGGGTAACCACAGAACTGGTATGTTGTGTTATTGTTGATTATTACAGCCAATTCTTAGATGCAACAATCTTTTGCCTAAGTTGGGTAGATTCTGATTTCTGTGAATTATTATGAAACCTGAATGTTGTCCAAATACAGCTGAAGATGCATATGCATTTCTAGTTAATTGGTTTGAAAGGTTTCCACAATACAAACATAGAGATTTCTACATTGCTGGGGAAAGTTATGCAGGTTTGGATCTCTTGTTTCCTTGTTTTCTCCTTTAAATTCACTCTGGATACGTTGGACATAACTTATTTGCATTATCTTTTTCAATGGAAAGGAAATCAATTTCTTAGCTTTCATCATTTAATTTCAGGTCATTATGTTCCTCAGTTGTCTCAACTGGTTTACGAAAGGAGCAGGTGGATCCAGAATCCGGTGATTAACTTCAAGGGGTTTTTGGTAAGCACTTAAAACTGAAATTTATATTAGCTCAATTTCCAATACTTAATGACGATTAATGATTTTTTATCATATTCTTCAGGTGGGTAATGCTGTCACTGATGATTACCATGACTTTGTCGGCACCTTTGAGTATTGGTGGACCCATGGTTTAATTTCTGATTCTACTTATCGAACTTTGCGTATTGCCTGTGATTTTGGATCATCCCAGCACCCATCACCAGATTGCATTAAGGCTCTTGATCTTGCTGAGAGGGAGCAGGGGAACATTGACCCATATAGCATTTTCACACGGCCGTGCAATGACACTGCATCCCTAAGTCACATTTTAAGGGGTCGTTATGTGAGTTCTCTGTTCTTTTTTCTTTTTGATAATGACCTGATTAGTGGATTTTGATAACTGTTAAAAAAATTCACAGTACATTTTCAATAGGGGACTCTTGATCTTCACTAAAACTGTACCAAGATAGATAGGCCGGTTATGGTATACTGGTGTTAGAGTTTGATGGCATCCTTTTTACTGTCGATTTCTTTTTTCCTCGGTGCCTTAATCTGAAATTTTGCTGGAAAAAGAAGACTTGAAAAAGTCAGTTCTTCTGTCATAATATCTCTGTTCTGATAATAACCATAGTATATATTTGATGATATCAATAATTGAGTTAAAGATGCAATGCACATTGCACAGTCTATTTTCAGACTGGTCCTAGAAGATTGGCCATTATTTGCTTGTATGTTTTTTTCTTTCACTTGTTCTGATGTAAGGGTGCATTTTATAACTACTGTTGCGATATGATCTGTGTCATTCACAAATCACACTTCTCACCGTAACATCCCTTTTCAAGTGAATTGCTATAACATCTTGACTTGTTATTAGTGGGGGAATATGAAGGTTTTATTAAAACTTTAGAGGGACCTTGAGGACTTCTTCTCATTTACAATTTTACCTACTACAGTAGACAACTGGAAGGGAACACGATAGTTGTTAGCAGAAATAATTTAGTTGACTAAAAGCTTATACAAACTTTTGGAGGCTATGCGTTCACTTCTCAAGGTCAATGAAATTTGGTTAGCATAAACAAGATTAAACACATATATTTGGTTTATGGTAGTTGAACCATAATAACATATATTAGTGAATCAAATCTTTGCGCAGACAAAAAATTAATTCCTGAATGTAAATTTTTATTACTGCCGTAATGATTGAAGCATGATCCTTCTACATTATTATGCTTACTGTTCATAATTTAGCTAGACTAGTTTTATTCTCTGATCTAAATATTAGTAACATGATGCTCATTTCAACTCAGCCGTGGATGTCCAGAGCATATGATCCTTGCACAGAAAGGTATTCAAAAGTGTACTTCAATCTAGCCGAAGTCCAGAAAGCTCTCCATGCAAATGTTACTTGGATTCCTTATCCATGGAAGACATGCAGGTATGTCTTTCTCTTTCCTAGTTCAGAACATTTAGCATATTTTATAATAATATTCTTGATTTAATTAAAGTTTCCTACAGTGATGTTGTTGGAAACTACTGGGCTGATTCTCCACTTTCTATGCTTCCTATATATAAAGAACTCATTGCTGGTGGTTTGAAGATATGGGTTTTCAGGTAGGTTTGAGCCTTAATCTCTTCATATTCCATTCCTCCAAGTGTCTGGTTTCTTTGACATTGTTGTGTGAAGGTTTCACTATGAAGTAACCCATTTAAGGAAAAGTTGAGTGATTAGCGCAAAATAGTATTAAAATAATTACTTTTCTTAATGTCTCAACATTTAGATAATTAGAAAATATAAGATTTCCACCTTCCTTATCCTGAATAGATTTTAGCAGCAACAAAAACATTACATAGCTTGATGTTCTGTTAATGAAAATGTAGCCTGGAAATGTGGTGTGCATGAGATAAGGTTTTGGTCCATTTGGATTCATAGATCTGTACAAATTTAAAACCTTGCGCACCAGTCTTTTAATCTGAATTTAGAAGGTATAAATCAATGTGCAGATAGGACAATTTTTTGGGTACTACAGATTTTTTGTCCGGGTATCTCCATATAGTTTGGGAATTGGGGTAGCTTGATAAAGACCTATAGTTTGGATATTTTTTTGACTGAGGTTGAAACCTAACCACCCCGAGGCCCCAAACCCAACAAATTTTGAACTCGGGACTTCATGGTCCCAGGCAAGCCTGCCAACCACCATGCTAGGCTTTGAACTCACCTATATTTTGGATTTATTAAAGTTGGGTAAGACGTATGTGCATGCAGAAATCTTTCATCAATCAACTGGATCAGACCCACATTCCTTTTTTTTTTAGGTGAAAGTGCATGAATTCTGTTAAGATTTAAGATGCTTGAAAAAAGAAGCTAAAGTCAACTAGCAGATCAGTTTTTTTAGAAATAGACGGTGTGGTGGTATCATATTGTGACACCACCACAATATGATATAACAGATGCTGTGGTATTGAGACAAACCTAATCTCCTATTTATGGTTATTCTGATAACAATTGATTCATGGTTAAACTCTTTGTCCAGCGGGGACACAGATGCTGTGGTTCCAGTGACTGCAACTCGATACTCCATTGATGCCCTCAAGCTACCAACTGTTACCAACTGGTATCCATGGTATGACAATGGAAGGGTAAGTAACAAATAATTTTTTTAACAAGTCATTTTATTTGCCCCTACCAGGAATCGAATTCTCAACCCCTTAGTTGTCGATGACTCTAGTACTAATAAGTTATAAGCTCATTGGTATCAAATAAAAAATGTTAAGATCAGAACCAGCTTAACTCGCTATATGTGAAGCTTGGCAAGTATGGGAATGTGTTTGATTCAATAGCACTATAGAGTTGGGAATTATGGTGCTTTTAGCCGGTAAATTAATTATCTTTGTGAAAGTCCATGATGTGTTCATAACTACTGTAGGTTGGTGGGTGGAGTCAAGTATACAGAGGGCTAACCTTTGTTACAGGAACTGGAGCAGGGCACGAGGTTCCGCTCCACCGGCCCCGGCAAGCTTTATTCTTTTCAGATCATTCTTGGAGAACAAGCCGATGCCTAATGTTTAAAGTTCTATAGTCTCGTTCACTTGTATGAATAAACAAGTTACAGGATTGTTCCATGCACAGCAATGGAAAGAATAAGCCACGCATTCCTCTCGAGTGCCCCCTCCATTCTTGCCTCAAGCGCAGCATTTTTATACAAGGAAAAAGTTTAATTCTTTATAGGGCTTCAATTATTGAAACTGTGAATGTTACTACCATATATATTGACTCATCTTTCTTCTACATCAGAATTGTATCCATTTTGTTGTGACAATGTTATGAAATTAGAATCATCAGACATTTTATGTCAATTTTGTTTCCTTGTTTCGAATATTTGCCATGGAATGTTTACACCTAAATCGAATTATTTTATTTACTCACCGAAAATTAAACTGCAAAAATTAAACCTTTGACCCTGTAATTCTGAAGACGACTCAAATACTAATGAGTTACAAACCTCTTGATCAACTATATTTAAGTTTAAATTTATAGACAAATATCACAATTTATTTATAATCACATCCCTTTACAGCATCGTAATGCCAAGTTCCCAGTTGGAATCTTTCCTATCTGATTATTAATTGATTATTACATATTAGTTTTGGGGATAATGCTTACTTATGATTATGAAGCACCAAAATTTAGGGCGAGATGTACTACTTTTTTATCTTCTGATCCAGGAAACACTAAAATACAGTTGAACTGAAAAGTTGAAACACAGAGTCCGATCCTGATACCAATCACCACCATAACCTACGTGGATGTAACTTGTGGAGAATGAGATTGATTGGCGCTATCAATGCCATCAAACAACAAAGTCAATTTATTAGACGACATATCTTAGTGCACTTTACTTTATTCGGAAACTCAGAACTAAAACTAGCACAACCCACCATAGGATTCCACAAAAAATTTGGTATGCAATTTTACTGTAGATACTAATCGAATCGGTGGCTGAAATGCCAATAAACACTTTTGAGGTCGAAGGTTGCAAGTTCGAGTTTCTATATTACTAAATCTCATTAACCAAATCCCAAGCATATTAAAGCGACCAAGATTAATCGGATAAATACAAATTGTAGAATAGACTTAGAATCTAACATCTTGTAATTGTAAGAAAAGTGTTGCACATTTGTTGCATTAAAGGTACATTTGGTATAGTGAACGGGACAATATAAAATATCACCGAAATATATAGGACAAGACAAGACAATACAGTACAAAAAGTTGTGTTATTTTATGTTTGATGGTGTACGTGACACAAACTATACAACTTGTAAAATGACAATAGTACCCTCATATTTTTGTTCTTTTTTATTATTTTTTAAAACAAATTAAAACTTAATAAATTTTACAAACTTAAAAAATAATTAGACAATTAAGAAAAGAATAATTAAGCATAATTTTAAAAAATATATAAAATTTTCATTTATTAAATACTTAAATAAGTTACTAAAAAAGTACATAAAATCACTAGAGTTATATGAATTATTTGGATATATATCTTCTCATAAAATTAATAATATTTGTTAAAGAATAAGTCAATATAAATTCATTTCAAAGTAAATATAATATATTTTTTTTTAAATTATAATTTAAATATTTAAAATAAATAATAAATAAATAGTGTTTATTAAAATACTTAAAATAATATATTTATTTTTTAAATTTTAAAAATAAATATTAAATAATATAATTTAATGTTAATTAATTAGACTGAAAATATTTTTAAAAGCCTATAATTTAGGATAAATTAAAAATAAAATATGACATATTTTTATAGAACGGAGAGAGTGATAAATTTAAAATTAATTAATTTAAATGACAATAGTATTGAAAATAAAAGAAAAAAAATTATGTCCCGTACCATGGGACAACTTGTCCCTAGGATGAGTAAGGGACATAATTTATGGAATTACAGAGAACAAAAAGGTCCTCTTGTCCAGTCTAATTATTGCATTAAAATTTAAACACACCCTAAATGTCTAGTTATTTGATTGATTTGAATTGGACAAAGAATTTGTCAAGGTCTGTCCTATTTAGTCTCATGCATCAAACACACCCTAAATGTCAAGTTGTTTATAAACATATATGGAAAGCCATGCATCAATCAATTAAGAACTCGACAAAAATAGAAGAAAATTCCAAAGCTTTTATATATATTGATTTAGGAATGACAAATTCCTTTAACCATACACTTTGACAACTAAAAGTGACACTAAAGTCAACTAAGCATGCAACAACTAATTAAACAAACTCCAATTACACTTTAACAAGAGCTTAGCTTAGCCTAGCCTTGAATTCATTTTGCCCACCATGACAATTCACATCAAGGCCTCTTCTTGTTCTCTGCTTTGTGCCTTGAATTGCATTTCTTTGTTGCTTTCAACTGTCATTGCTGACACAACTTTAAGTGCTAGTTTTGAGCAGCAACAGAGGGACAGAGTCTTGAAGCTACCAGGCCAACCACAAAATGTGAGTTTTTCTCAGTATTCTGGTTACATTACAGTTGACCCTGTGGCTGGGAGGACTCTTTTACTGGTTGATTGAGGCACCCAAGTTAACCCAACCCAGATCAAAACCACTGGTTCTATGGCTCAATGGTGGCCCCGGTTGCTCCTCTGTGGCTTATGGAGCTTCTGAGGAAGTGGGTTCTTTTCGGGTCCGGCCTGATGGCAAGACCCTGTATTTGAATTCGTATGCTTGGAATAAGGGTATAATATCATCACTAAACAATGCATTTTTTTTAATGTTTAAATTGACCTTGATTGTTAATTGATCATGATCATCTAGTGATGTTAATTATATTTCATTTGTATTGACCATATTGTTGATTTTCATTGTCTTTTTTTATATTCTGCAGGTAGATTACTGTTATAACTATAACTTTGGCCACGTCAGAAAATATTTTTGATCAACTAATGATCTTTATTTTTTCTTTCAGAGGCGAATTTGCTTTTTCTTGATTCACCGGCAGGAGTTGGATTTTCTTATTCAAATACTTCATCGGATTTATTCTCTGTTGGTGACAAAATAGCAGGTACTTGTTTTCTTTTTTTTGTTTATCTTCTCTTTGAGTCTGAAACATTGTAATTGTCAAAAGTTTTGCTTTAAAACTTCTCTACATTTTCTCTTCTGGTAATTCAAAAATGCAGCTGAAGATGAGTACAAGTTTCTTGTGAACTGGTTTGAGAGGTTCCCTCAATACAAGCACAAAACTTTCTACATTGCTGGGGAAAGCTATGCAGGTAATTAATTATGTTAATTCCTAGATAGTATCCAAATTTATCATACCATTGGAATAAAGAAAACTAACTTTCGATTTTTTAGCACTAGAGATGATATGCTTCATTAATCTTATTCAGGCTATTATATTCCTGAGCTATCACAAACTATTGTCAGACGAAATAAAAGAGCCAAGAATCCAGTGATTAATTTCAAAGGTTTCTTAGTAAGTCGGTTTTTTTCCCCATGAATAAACAATCAATCTAAACATACCAAATTATATTTGACAATAAATTTTTTTCCCTTTTTTATGATCTGTTGCAGTTAGGGAATCCGCTTATCGACGACTATCATGACAATATTGGTACACATGAGTACTGGTGGAATCACGGTTTAATTTCTGACTCAACTTATAAAGATCTAAACAAGTTCTGCAAAAATGAGACATTTTTGTTTCCAAGAAATGGATGTTACTATGCTCTCGACAGGGCTTATTCTGAGTTTGGAAATATCAATCCTTACAGCATTTATAGTCCTCCGTGCGATGAAACAACTACTCTTGGACACAACAACCTTCCTCTGGTGCACATTAATCCCTAACTCATCTATTTCTTTATTTTGGGCACATTTGGATAAGTATAATCACTGATCTACAAATATATTGTGCAAAATTCACTTCCACTATATGCTATTTCAATCTATCAAAACCAAACACGTTAAATTGTTATAACTAGGGTACGCAATGAATACACAAAATGATATTATTTTTTAGGGTATCAAGTATCTTTGGACAGTGCAGCGAAACAATTTGAATAAATGGGTCAATTTTTTTTTAATTTTGTTATAAGATATTGAACTCTAGACCTTAGGAATAATAACTCACATAATTAACCACTTAAATAGGGCAAAATATTTTTACTTATATATATATTGCACTGTTTTGAAGCCATGGAAATACAGAGGGAATGATGAGTGTGTTGTAAGGCACACCAAAAAATACATGAATCGTCCAGACGTGCAAAAGGCTCTTCATGCTACCGTTACTCCGATTCCACATCCTTGGATGACTTGCAGGTTCAACAATCTTGTTTTTCTTTCTTTTTTAATATCAAAAACATTAATGATATGATTTATACTATGAATACACCACTCTGAATGCATTATTTAGTGTATACAATTAAAGATAAATTTATTTACCTTTCTTGCAGCTCTATAATTAGGAGCAAGTGGAATGATTATCCTAAATCCATGTTTCCGATCTTCCGAGAACTTATAGCAGCTGGAATCAAAATATGGGTCTTCAGGTTTTCTTTAAACAAATTATTGACGAGTCTGATTGCTAATTTATTACTTTCAAATTGATCGATAAGTACAGGATATACCATATAGTAGATTGCAGTTTTTTAATAGTAAAACAGTAAAGCGAGAGACAAATTTTAAGAAATAATGTTGTTTCCTACTTTTTGACAGTTAGGAGAACAATGTAGCTTTTAGGAGTAAAGAGAGCGTGTCAAAGAATTTAGTTGTTCTTAAACCAAGATGAGTATAGCACTCAAGCGATCTAATTTTAATAATACAAAACGAGCAAGGGTTCTTTAGTTTTTTTACTACAATCCACAAAAACACAATGACTATATTGATTGATGATAAAATTATAAGAGAGTTGATGAGAACACTGAACTAAGCCTTTGAGAGTAAAAGGGATAAAGAGAACTCAAAGACTTATGAGGGTGAAATGTAATGTAATGTAAAAAGTGAAAAGCCCTCTCTAACTGCCTACTTGTTCAGCTTTATAATGTCTCTTAGGGGAGTGGTAAGCTCTCTTGATATCACGCTACTTATGAGTTCTCACTAGTTGTCATGAAATCTCGTTGTAGTCAACCCTTAGCAATCAGCTCTTTTGGAATTAAGCAATCACCTCCTTAACAGCTAGCTCTCTTGTATGGTGGTGATTTTGTTTCCTTAGTAGGATCTCTTTCCTTGTATAGACTTTGACTTTGTAAGGAATCCATCATATTTCTTGGTAATCAACCCTTGATATATTGGCCTTGATGTGTGTTATTGTCACTCTCCTTTGAATATGATTCTCTCCTTTTTTTTTTAGAGGAGTTATTCCTCTAATGTCAACTTTCCTAGTGGTTGTGTTCTCTTGGAACTGTCCATTGTCCATTTTCTTTTATATCAGTTGTAACCTTTCCTTAACAGAGATCTTAAAAGAGTCACTCCCTTAAACTCAAAGGCTCCTGAAGACTTAACGTCAATGGATCATGAATCTTTTGGAGTAGACTCACTTTCGTGGGCTTTACGAATTTGCAGTGATCCATTGGATTTGGGCCAAATTTTACTGTAAATAAATATACTAGATGCCAACTTATAAGTTGTTACTACTAAATAGTATTGGTGTTCAACCCGTAATATTAAAGTCATAGTCAATTATGTGTAGTTTTCTTGGATGTTTATTAACTAATTAAAATCCATCAACAGTGGTGACAGATGCTGTTTTACCTCTAACTGCAACAAGATACTCCATTAATGCTCTGCGACTCAAGACCAAACTACGATGGCATGCCTGGTATGATGACCTTCAACAGTTTAGTATAACTAAACTGTTACAGCATAGTCATAGACCTAAGCGAGAATTTATATAATTAATGTTGGTTAATTTCCTTTTTTTTCCTTGAAATAATTCTGAATAGGTTGGTGGTTGGAGCCAAGTTTATGAAGGCCTAACCTATGTGACGGTGACTGGGGCAGGGCATGAGGTCCCTCTGTATCAACCTAGACTTGCACTACTGCTATTCAAGCAATTCTTGCAAAATGAGCCTATGCCAATGATTTGGTTGTAGATGACTTCAATGATTTTGTTAATTAACTCTTTTTAGGTAATTATTGGAATCATTGCATTAAGTCACAATAAACTGATTCAGTATACCCTTGAGGGTAGCCTAGTGGTCATGGGTAGTAACTCTAGTTTGCGAGGCCGTGAGTTTGAGTAGGAGCGACGACAGCTGTGAGTTGCTAATTGTCGTAGACCCATGACACACAATAGAGTTAGGTGCTCAAACCCAAGACTACTTGTCTTAATGAAATGTTACGGTGACCTCACTGCACACCAATCCAAGTCCGCTGTCGATGCTAGCTATAACTCTTGGGAACATTCTATAACAGAAAGATAATGCCTGCATGATAATACTCAGCAGAAATATATTACTACTGGCTGTCCCAACTCCCATTTTTCTGTTAAAAAAAAACTGATTCAGTATATACATCCTGTACTTTATATTTCGGACTATTCTATTCGCATTTCCATCAAAAGCATTTGAATTGTTAGAAAGTTAATGCATTTGCGCATACTGGCCTCTCATGACATGTCTACTTGTCTAGAATTGCTCCATCTATAATATTTTAGATAGAAGTGAAAGTAATTTGTGAAAATTATTGAATATTGTGGTTATTTGGTGGAGAAATATGAACTCTTATCTTTTAATTAGATGTCTTAAGTTCAATATGAATATTGGGTGATTCAATAGAAAAAAAGTAATTCGCTAGTAGAATTTCAGCAAATTTTACCTGTAATCATAAATTAATATAATTTAATTAAAACACCAAGATATTTATCTACTAGTTTAGTTCAAGATATGAATAAAAAAAACCCAAAAAGGGCTTAAGAGGGATTAAGAAACTGCAGTGGAGCCGTAAAGAGAATCAACTAAGAATTAAACAACGAATGTGAAGAGATAAGAAGCATCAGAATCTATTCTATGATCTCCACTCAAAGATACCAAATTCTGATGCTTATCGTGCTTCAAAATAAAGCTAATTGAAAAGGGTCCACTCTTAAAAAGCTACTCACTGTACCCAGTTTGTGGAATTACCTAAATGGCTTCACCAGTTCACCTATTCTTCGCTTGCCTTGCCCACCCTTTAATGCATTGATGCCTTTGTCCAAGAATTTTTTGTTATGGAAGCAAGAATACTCATTTTCTGCTACTATTAAATATGAACAAATGAATAATTGATGGCACTTCTACTAAATAACAAACACTTCTCTTTGAAATATATTATTGAAAAAAAAAATTAACGAATGCTCTTTTAAATTGATGGATAACTCAAATGATAATAAATATTTTTAAAGTTGAAGAACTTAACAAAATTATAAGTTCAAATATTTAAAAACACAAAATCCCTATGGACCAAATCCCGAATCTTTCAGAACAAATGAAGATTAGTCAGGTGCTTATCCTGGTTTTTTCATTTTTTGAGCTTTCCTGGCTTGTTAATCTATATATCTATATACTATATTAAAAAATACGGATGTTGAAAAGTTAAAAAAAAAGTCGAATATACCCTTAAATTTATTTTGAATTAGTCTAAATTATCCTTCTTAATTAAAATTTTAATTCAAGACTTAATCTCCTAATTTTGTCGGATATAAATGTATAGATGTTTAATTGGAATCAAATTCTAATAACACATAATTACTAAACTACTTAAAAAAACAATTCTGCATTATTACTCCTACTCCATAAAATAAATCAAGCTTACGTCTCCTAAAGAAAAATCTACATTGTTGATATTTCTATTTTGGTCGATTAAAATTTCGTGATCAAGACTAAGAAAATTAACATTTTGTCTTCTATATTGTTCATACGAAAGATAAAAAATTAATTGTGTGATTATTTATTATTAAAATAGATATGAAGGCATTATATTTTGTTATAAGGTTTGA
>CAODLS013554556.1:0-14623 GCA_948243855.1 Flueggea neowawraea | reverse complement strand
CGTGATTATTAATATTCAGTTTTTTTTGTTTTCGATAAATTATATTTATATGATTTATAAATATTTTTTGCAAATTTATTCAGTCTCAGATTTTGAATATTTATATAAGGTATATAAATATTCTTTGTAAAATGATTTTTTTCGTCAGCATGTGTGCTAGTTATATATATGGTTTATATATTTCAAAATGGGGCACCTATGCTACGTAGGGTAAAAGTAGTCTTTGGTATACCAATATACAGTCAAGGTCCGATTACCAGGGTTTATGGTAGCCGTGTGTCCGGCCAGACACACGTACTCAGTTTGGTGACAGAGTTCACCATTATTTTATTTATCAGTCAGTTTTTGGTCCCATATCCCATTCAGCTATACTATATAAGATATATATATTACTCTGGAGTGTCGTTTTCTCACTAGGGATTCTTACCCCTTTTATTATGTTTCTTGTCCATTCTCTTTATCTCATTTCATAGGTTCTCATTTTGGCATTTGACAACTGTCTGGAATTCTGTACCTAGTGAGGCGTCCATTGATAATGAGTGCACTCTTGGTTCAGACTCCTTTTATTTTTTGTTAGAGCTCTACACCGGAATGTTGTTAAGTTACTAGGTCTGATTTTTTTGTTTTCGATTTATACTTATACTCTGATATTATGATTTGTTTTGGCATAACTTACTAATTGATATTATATATATACTTATGATTATGATTTCAGTAAAAGTGTTTTATATATTTTACAAATGTTTTGATAACGGTTTTAATCAATAAGTTGGGTAGAATGTCTGATCTCTGAGGCTTGTGTGAGATGGGTAGGACTCCCACAGACGGTCCGCCTTGTATGTCGGTCATGGTCCGAAAACAAGTAGTGTCATGGCTTCTCTCTCTCTCAGCTCACTTTTGACCGCCAATGGAGGTAACGAAACCTCCTCCTCTTTTGCTTACCGCCGACGTCGATGCTCCTCTCTCTCTTTCTCTTTTAGTTCTATTTCATTTTGGTGAGTGAAACCTTAAAGATCTGATGTTATGCACCTATTTTGAATGGGCTTCAGATTGTGGATCCTTTTATTAAATGGTAAGGCTTTCTTTGCTCATTTAAAATCGGATTGGGTATGTGATTTGGCCCGGTTCGGTTTCTTTAGGTGTAATGGGCTAATTTGTTTTATCATATTGGATGGTTTGGTTTTTGTTTATTGCTTGATCTATTTATGTGGGCTGGTCTATATTAATTAAGGCTTTACGTTTGGATCTATTTGTTTGATTAGGCTTATTGGTTCAGTTGGGTTGATTTACTTTTAATGGTTTGGTTTGATTTGGTTTATTTGTGTGGATGTGGCCAGTTTTGTCTAGGTTGGTTGCTTTTGGTCAGTTCGATTTGGTGTCTAGTAGTTGGTTTTTCTTTGATTTTGGTTAAGGCTATGATTTTTGGGTTTGAACTTGTTTGAATGATGTGGCTTGGTTTGGTTAGTTAGTTTATGTTATGATTTGATCTGGTTGTACCAATAAATTTATATGTGAATTTTTATTTGTTTAGTTGTTCAGTTATTTTTCTATTTAATAATTGTGAGCCAAATGTCCGTTAATTTATTTGAAATTTATTTTTTATCTATTACATATGTCATTATTAAGTTTAACAAATATCTAATAGAGGTATAACTATGAATCAGTAATAATAACCGGGATTTCTCTAGTTGGTTGGAAAATCTTTGGTGATTATAATATGTTAAAAATATATAATCGCAAAGAATAAAGTCTTGCCAGTTGGTTGGAAGACTTGGCTCATTAATTATGGATTCTCTCTAAAAAATGGTAATAAATAAAAATAAAAACAAATATAATAAATAAAGATATGTATTAAGTCTTACCAGTTGGTTGGAAGGCCTATTTTGATACTATCGGGTTTTACTAGTTGATGGGAAAATTCGAAAAGATGTAATAATTACTCTAATCCTTCCGGACGGTTGGTTGGGTTGAAAAATAGCAAAATTCGGTTTCTCCAATTTGGTTGGTCAAATCAAATATAATAAAAATATAAAAGAAAAATATCCCCGTTTTCGTCCATCTCCTTGAATTGAATATTTTACGAGGAGCATTTTAAATCATGATGTGTGAAATTGTACAAGTTTCTAAGAAATGGTTTTTCACAAATTGCAAGGGATCTCGACATGATTTAAATTTCTTCGAGTAATTTATTCGGTTCTTCCCCTATCATTGGGTCGAACTACGTGGGCTTTGATCCCGCATAAAAACGTGGGTACGTAGGTGCTTGGGATATCACCCCGAGTTCAAGTCTATTCTCCAAAAAAAACCCAATGCCTCCAGTAAGAATAAATAAATTTCATTTCAATAGAAATTCCAATCAAATAACACATAATTAGAGGTACTGTTCTTTGAATGGGCATCATAGGGGTGAAATTAGTTTCTTCCCTACTCGTAACCGTACTCCCGAACCCTCATTGAACGCATACCAGAATTCTTAGGTGGCCAATCGCACCTTAAAAACGATTGGTGGTGACTCCTGTTTTCGAAACACCATATATTTTATTCGCTTTCCGATTGTCACGCCGGGGTCCGGTGTGGACAGAAGTAATTTATATTAAAAGTCCATTATATTAATGGATAATATCTTATATCATGTATAGGACATAAATCAAAAAACCCGAATTATTAATGATTAATCAAATTAATCATCTTAATAATTCAATTACCATAAGATAGAATATTTGTAAATCGATCCAATTTGTTTTAGTGTTTGACCCAATAGACCCATTCGAAAATGGCAATGGACATTGTCCTAAAACTTAAGCCCAATGTCTATAAACAATATCTAGTAATACATTATGGCAATCCAAAATCGAGTGGACATTGGTGTTTAATCCTTTTTGTCACATGATATCTCATCTAAGCATAAGGCATAGTCATATGTCAACCTTATATTCCTTACCATATTTCTTGATCTCAAGTATACTGATATGAAGAATACATTGATAAACTCCTTTATCAATTCATTCAAATATGCATACATTTCCTCAATCCTACTCATCAAGTGGCCAAGATAAATCACTCTTCATAAGAGGAACAAATACATCACTCTCACTATCACTCATCTACATGATTCATGGCATATCCAATCACAGCCTTTATTCTTATCCTATTACATATAACATTTGACTAAGTCAAAACATGTGTTCGTTGTTCGTATGTGTGTGGTTGGGCTGAATAACACAAAACAACATCGTTTCGTTGGCTGTCATCTGTGGATTGGTGCGGTCGTTCAAGGCTGTGCAGACCAAAAAATTGAAACGTGTGTTTTCTATGTTACACGAGTGTTTCTTAGCCCAGATTTGCAAACGAAATGCACTGGTTCGTGTCTTTTCTTTTAAATCCATCCGCTCACTGCCTTCACCTCACTTCTTCTTTTTCTTCTCTTTTCTTCTCTTCGTTTTTTTTGTTTCTTCAGACCTCAAAACCAAAAATTTTCTTCAACTCTCATTGCTTTCCCATTCGTTCTTGTCATCAACCAAGGTGGGACCTTGAACTGAATTGGTTCCTTTCTTTTATTCTTGATTTTATTTCATTTGAATTTGTGGGTTTCAATGGGTTTCGTTTCAGATTTGAAGAGATTTTGGATGCATTTTGGACTCGTTTTTGATAGGTTTTGATGAAATTGATTCTGGGAAACATGAATCTAACTTGAGATTGGTGATTTGATGATTGGTTTGAAGTGGGTTAGTTTGGTCAGAATTTGATGAGGACAGTTTGGAAGTTTTTCTATGATTTTTAAAGAAGTGGTGTTGGATTAAGGTTTCTGGAACATTGCTGAGAATATTGAAGTTGATTAGAGCGATTAAAAATAGCGGGAATTATTGAAAATTATGAATCCCGATTAAAGTGAGAATTAGGGACTATTGGGTGTGATTTTAGAACATAAGGACCAGATACATAATTTTCCATAACTTTGAATATTTTGAGGACTAGTATGATATTTGACTTTGGAACAAATTGTAATATTTAAAAATAGAGATCCAAACTGGTAATTTAAGGATAGATTTGTAATTTTAAAAAAGTTAAGGATATAATTATAAATATAAAATACTTAGTAGACTAAATTATAAATTTTGGAAACTTTGGGTACTAATTTGTAATCTTTTGATGTGTCGGTACTAAATGGTAAATTTACAAAAGTCGGAGACTAAACTGTAATTTTACGTAGATTTTGAATTTTGAGACGAGGGCATTAGATCTTCGACCAAAATATATTTTTCGTCGTCGGACGAGTGTATGCATATTTATTTTCATTTTGTACATTTTCTGTAATGCCACAGTTGCTATGTCTAATATCTGTTGAATAAATTATGTAGTAAGCTCTGTTCAAATTTTTAGGCGACAAGCCATTCACTGTTGGAACGCGATTGGATTATTAGCTCAGTGTTTAGGTGAGTGCGATGACAGGCTCACACACATAGGTTGTGCCTTCAACTTTGTATAGTTTTTGATGTGTCTGGACTTATTTTTTGTAATACAGACTAATTAATAATCCAATTTCTGTGATAATTCTGGAGTAATAATTTTGTCCTTCTAAAAAATTCTAAATTATTATTTATTATTATTAATTTCTATATTAAATAATTTGTCTACTATGTATGCTTGTTTGTAATAAAAAATATTTTTAATATTATTTTGAATTTTGAAATAAATACTCTGTTTTGAAATAAAAATATTTTCGTACTAAGTATTATGTTTTCTAAAATTAAATATATTTTTGGTAATAAATATTTTATCTAAATTTAAGCACCTGAACCTCAGCCACCGCATATGGCTCAGTCTTGGTAGAGTTCAAGAATGAGCTTGTACCATCTGTTCTTCCTTGAAGTATTAAGGATAAGAAAACAGATGAGTTCAATGATTTTCATCACGAGCAGGGGATGTTTGTGAGTGAGTATGAGGAGAAGTTCAGAGATCTCAGTAGGTATACACCGGAGGAGTTTCGTACTGAGATGACATTGGTGAGCAAATTTCGGAAGGGTTTGTTGCCAGGATATGCCAGATTAGTAGCAGCTCTCGGACTGAAAACAGTGGAAAAGATTGCTGACGTTGCAAGCACCATTCAATATGTTGATGAGAGGCACCCAAAAGCAACTCTTAAAATGAGTAGGACTGGAGGAACAATGATTAGCCATTGGAGTAGAGGTTAGAGCATTCAATTTGAAAAGAGATAAAGTTTCTTCTAAGGATGACAAAGATAGTATGATAATAGACAGAATGTTGGTGCATTACAATCGGGAGTACTTATCGGGTTTCAAAGCAGAAATCCGAGTTTCGAAAGGACAAGTAGGGGCCTAATTCCGTGATGCAATTTGTGAGAGAAAACACCTTGGGCAGTGTGGCAAGAAAAAGTGTAATTATTTGTCCAGGAAGTCAGGACATATGATAGCTGAATGTCCCCAACGACTTGCTGTCAAGTCCTAGACAGGACAACCTAGTGCCTCAGGATCCTTTGAGGATAGGTGACTAGGGGGTCACATTCCTTTTGGCTATGGTAGCACAGTTGGAGGAAGTAAATTTCAACTGGAACTCATTCTATTCCTGAACTTCTATGTCACGACCCAAATCGGGCCACGACCGGCGTACGGGGAGAACCATCTATGGGAGCCCAGGCCATCTCATACAAGCCTCGAATATCATACCTTTTACATAACTTATTTAATATAACCGCTATTAAGATATTTAATAATTATAAAACGTTTAATACTGAAAACATATAAATATAAGAAATATAAGTTATACAATTAAATAATAATATCAGTGAATATTAAATATAACAAAACCAAGTATAAATCAAAAAGTCAAAATAATACCCGGTAACCCAACAGCAACCCGATGTAGATCTCTAATAGAAAACAAAATGAGCCCGAAACAAGAGGGCACTCATTGTCCAATGGAACACCTCACTGGGTGCAAGATGCTGGACGGTTGTCGAATCCCAAAATGGGAACCTGAGAAGTCCGATACAGGAAAATAGATAAGAAACATAAATAAAGGGTTAAGAATCCCTAGTGAGAAAATAACAATCCAGATTGCCATATACGTGTCTCACAAAGATCATTTTGTAAACAATTCAGAAATACCGCATGCATTTATAATTGTATATACGTATACACGCTAATACATAATAATAATTCCAAAAATTCATTTTGAAATAGTTCGCACCCAAAGCAAACAACAGGAATAAACAAACTGAAAATATATATACTGTATATATATATATAGGCAATCACTTTGCCATATTGCACAATACACAACCCAGACCATGCCTCGATGAATCACAATACACCGCAAAGCCTCCTGAACCTGATGGTAGCACCAACACGGGCGCACTGGTCAAACACTTCTTCAGCTTTTGAAATCTGTCCTCACATTTATCAGACTAGACAAATTTGACTCCCTTTGCGTCAATCGAGTTATAGGACCTGCAATCCTCGAGAAATATTGGATAAACCTGCTGTACCCGACCAAGATAAGGAAACTCTGAATCTTTGTAGTGGTCTTAGGTCTCTCCCAATGGAGTACAACCTCTACCTTCTTTGGGTCAACAAAAATACTCTCTTTCGACACCTAGAACAGCTACCTACTAGAGCCAGAATTCGCAGTTCGAGAACTTAACGTAAAGTTAATGTTCTCGTAGATTTTGTAACACTAACCTCAAGTGGTCATTGTGCTCCTCTCTACTCCTCGAGTAGATCAATATGTCATCGATGAAGATAATGACAAAATGATCTAGATACGGTCTGAACAGTCGGTTCATCAAATCCATAAATGCTACATGAGCATTTGTCAAACCAAATGGCATCACCAAAAATCATAGTGACCATATTGTTGGAATTCATAAATAAATATGACATTCATACAAGGATAAACACAGAAATAACAAAAATGTTATCCTAGAATTCCACCAAGGATCCAAGCACATCAACATAAATGATTAGGGTTAGTGTTTTTACCTCGAAAACTAAAGCTCGATTGTATAAACGAATTATTTGTTGGTGTAGCTTTTAGTATTAACTCGAAACATTTTCAACCACGTTGCCTTTGGACGAACGTGACCAATGATATTCACACAATGAACTTGCTAGGATTGATGTAGTGTACTAGCAACTTTTAGAATATCTATTCTAATGCTCACAAATAATTTTCTCACTTTGTTTGTAACACTCACAAATTCGGCCAAGCCATTGCCATGAGAAACAAGAATAGGGTGTACTCCTATTTATAAGCATATGAGAAAATCTAATTAGGTGCACTAGGGTTGGCCAAAATCCTTCCTTGTTCAAAAAGAATTTGGCCACACCAATACAAGAAGTACGTGTGCCAAAATTCCTTCTCAAATTAGGAGCCAAAACCCTATCCTTCCCATTCAAGAATTTGGCCTATACTCCTAAAAAATAGGAGGGAGAAATTTCGGCCTCCAACCCTAATTTGGAGTGTGTGCCGAATTTCTCATGTCCCATTTAGGGTTTCTTTCTCATTGTCGTACAAAAATATAATCTCCTAAAAAATAGGAGTATGAATTCGGCCTCCACACTGAACCCTACTAGGTTTTCTATCTCCTGTCCAACAAGCATAAGGATTCCCAATCCTATTTAGTGTGTGTGCCGAATTTTACAAGGACTTATTATGTTACTAGGCTTTTAATTATATGATACATTATCATCAAATAAATCACTCTATTATTAATATCTATGGGCTGAATTTATGTCACACATAAACCCAAAATAATATTAATAAGTGAACTAAAACAAAACCCTGAATTATTAATAATTAATCAAATTAATTATCTCAATAATTTATTTGCCAAACGAGAGAACATTTGCAATCCAATCCAATTCGTTTTTGTGTGTGACCCAATATGCCCACTCAAAATTGGCAATGGGCTTCGTCCCAAAATGCTTGAGCCCAAAGTCCATAAGTGGTATCTAGTAATGCATTATGTCAACCCAAAATCGAGTGGTATCGGAAATTCGAGTTAACCTTTCACAGTTTGATATTAAGTCCTTTCGTCTCACGATATCTATATTAAGCATAAGGCATGGTCACATGTCAACCTTATATTGCTTAATGTGTTTCTTGATCCCAAGTAGATTGATATACAAATGACATTGATAAACCCTTTCATCAATTCATTTGAGTATGCATACATTCCATCAATCCTACTCATCAAGTGATCTAAAGATATCACTCCTCATAAGAGGAAAAAATCTATCACTCTCACCATCATTCCTTTACAAGATTCATGGCATATCCAATCATAGCATTTTATTGTTGCCATGTTACGAATAATGTTTGACTAAGTCAAAATATGTGATTCCTCATATAGGAGTCAATAGTGAGTTTTAGTCGGAGGACTTAAAACATCACAACTGCATGAAAGCTACTTGTGACATTGATCCATGAAGTGTTTTCATAGCGGGCAGCCCAATACATGTTCCCTACCATGTATCTATGTTCTAAGTGATATCACATATCCATCATCAGTAAAATGTGATTATCCTCACAGCAACATACTAACCTTGGCTTGTCGTTATTCCCATGATAACAATTTATTAGGACATTTAGAATAGTATTCTTTTTACCTTATTGTTTTACTATCAAGTCACACACTTGATGACATAAGGAAGAATAACTATTCACGGATGATTTATATTGTTATAAGAAACATAATATTTCATAGATATGAAATAAAATGCGTCTTTATTAAATGATAAATCAAATGACAATGTGTATCAATGATTGGACTAGGGCACAAAACTAACACATATCAAGTTTGAAACGTCGTCTTAGGGATATCATCACCTTTAATCCTCAACTGGTGATACCCTGACCTCAAGTCGATCTTAGAGAACTACTGTGCACCATGTAACTAGTCAAATAGATCATCTATCATCGGAAGTGGATATCGATTCTTCACTGTCACCTTATTCAACTGATGGTAATCGATACACATCCTTCTTCTTTACAAATAAGATCGTGCATGCCAAGGTGAAATGCTCAGTCTGACAAATACCTTGTCTAATAACTCCCTCAGTTGAGTCTCTAACTCCTTCAACTCGGCTGGTGCCATCCAATACGGTGAAATTGATATCGAATCAGTACCAGGTTGTACCTCTATGGCAAAATCTATCTCCCGCTTAGGCGAAAGTCCAGGTAACTGCTTCAAAAATACATTAGGGAAATCCTAAACCACTGGTACATCTCCCACTCTCAACTCTGATCCCTCAGAATCAGTATGTACAAAAGCCAAGTATGCCTCACATCCTCGAAAGATAATCCTCTCAGCTCCAACTGCTGACACATAGCTCTGCATAACAGTGTCTCACTCACCTTGGTAGCAAAACTCGGCCTGACCATGTTGTTAAAAACATACCCTATTGGTAAAGCAATCCAATGTAGCATGCCAATCAGAAAGCCAATCCATACCCAGACTGACATCAAACTCCCCTACATTTAATAGGATTAGGTCGGCTAAAAACTTATTCCCACAAAAAAAAATCACATACTTTCGAACCCCAGAGTCTGTAATCATCCTACTACCTGAAGGTGATGAAACCTCAAACAACTTATCCAATGGACTCAACACTAGCCCAACATGCTCACCAAAATATGGAGTAATAAATGAATGAGATGCACCATTGGAGGTCTGTGCCTCATGACGAGTGAGATGATACACTCGGGCCTGTCCTCTTGTGGCAGCGCTACTCTGAGCTGCCTGACCTTAGCCACTACTCTGGTCAATCTGACTGCGACCCCCTACACCTCTATCGGCTCCCCTACTAGCATCAATATTAGCTGTAAACTGACCAGCCTGAGCCTATGCATTCAACCTCATAGGACACTCGGCTATGTTTTACCCCAGTTGTCTGCAATAATAACAGTTACCCACTACCTTGTTGCAAGTCATGGGATGCCTCTTCCCACAGGTGCTACAAGGCAGGTACAAACCCCCTGAGCTCTGGCCTCCAATCTATCATCTGACGTGTCCAGATGGCTGGGCACGACTAGGACTCTATGTGCTCAACTAAGCCTTTACCTTATAAAAGATTGTCAGTGTCTCAACTCTAATTGTGACCCTTACCACGACCCTGCTGGCCTCCAAAATTACCCTAAATCTTTGCCTTTTTCGAGTCCCCCGGGTGCCTCTCATCGATATACTCCATACCTCTGGCAGCCTCTGAAATCTGCCTAATGATAAATAGATCCTGGGTTGGCACTAGTCTGCCAATAGTGGGACGCAACCCATCCAAAACCTTCCTAGCCAAGGCATCCTCTTTCTTACTCGCTAGAGCTGCATACGTACTCAGATCATTGAACTTCTCCTCATATTCCGTCACCGACATACCGACACCTTGACGAAAATCACTAAAATCATTTGCATTCTTATCTCGAATACTATAAGGAAGGATGTATGAGATAAGGTCATTCCTAAATCTAGCCTAACTATAATCTCGAGCCTCAAGACTTCACCACCACCTAGCTGCTCAGCCGTTCAGAAGAAATGAAATGATCCTAACCCTGCTGGCATTATCACCAGTGGCCCAAGCATCAAAACAATGCTCTACCTCTATGAAAAAATCATAGGGGTCATCTCCCACCCCACTTGAAAATCTCGGTGGATGAAGATCGAGGAACCTATCTAACAAATCATACTATCTGACATGTGGTGCAATAGGTACAGCCACTGGAGCATTTACCACGACTCCCTCTGGCTGAGGCTCCTAAACAGGTGGTACCTACTGGCAAAACTGGCTGACGTCCACCCGCCTGACTTGGCTGAACTCTCTCCATCCGGTCGAGAACCCTGGTCATACGCTAGAATATCTCTAGCTGAGGTGCTGGCACTATAACCTTTGGTTCACTATGTGAATTATACGGATGCACAACAGATTGAGCGACGACCTCATTAAGTACTCGCCTAGGTCTACGACGACCATGACCATGGCCATGTCCACGACCACGGCGATCCATCACTACTGGTACAAACAACCAACATATATGCAGATGTCAAATGTAATGATTGCCACAATACCATAATAACTATCAGAAGGGTATATCGAAGCAAGTCAGACTGACTAAATGAAAGATACCTATACTCCGGACCGATCCAAATGATACGAAACCTAACGTTCTGATACCACCTTTTGTCACGACCCAAGTCGGGCCACGACCGGCGTACAAGGAGAACCGTCTATAGGAGCTCAACCCATCTTGTACAAGCCTCAAAGATCATACCTTATACCCAACTTATTTAATAAAACCATTATTAAGCCATTTAACAATTATAACATTTGATACTGAAAACATATAAATATACGACATATAAGTTATACAATTAAATCATAATATTAATGAATACAAAAGTATAACAAAACCAAGTATAAATCCTAAAGTCAAAATAAGACCCGGTAACCCAACAACAACCCGATGTAGAGCTCAAATCAAAAAAATAAAATGAGCTCGAAACGAGAGGGCAGTCACTATCTAATGGAACGCCTCACTAGGTGTAAGATGCTGGACGGTTGTCGAATGCCAAAATGTGAACTTGAGAAATCCGATACGGGAAAATAGACAAGAAACAAAAATAAAGGGGTAAGAATCCCTAGTGAGAAAATAACACTCCAGATTGTCTCATAAGTGCCTCAAAAAGACCGTTTTGAAAATATTTCAGAAATACCGCATGCATATATAATTGTATATACGTATACACGCTAATACAAAATAATAATTTCAAAAATTCATTTTGAAATCGTTCGCACCCAAAGCAAACAACAGGCAGAAACATACTGAAAAAAAATATATTGTATATCGAAGACAAATATTATGGCCTGAAACTGACAGCTAAATATATCACAAGGATGGACTCTGCTATCTCACTAAAACTGAGTACATGTGTCTGGCCGGACACACGACTACAAAAGATCATGTTAACTGGGTCTCAAATGTGCATTGGTATACCAAAGGCTACGTTTACCCTGCATAACACATATGCCCCATATCGAAGTATTTAAATATATATTATATTTATCAAACGTGTTGGGTTTCTTATGCAATTAATCAATATTAAATGCAACCGAATACACAAGAAACACCTAGGAACACAATATGTAATCGTAGTAAATAAAATAAGGCTAAGCATATTTACCTATTGGGTTTGCCAAATCAGTTTTGCTCCAATTCAAAAATTGTTGCTGAATTTGGTTGCTCCTTTGGCTTTGTTGATCTGAATTGGTTTAGGGAATGCCAAAAGATGACTCCCCTCCAGGTTAGACTACTTGTGCTAGCACTCAAAACTCTTTTCTTGCTTTAGTATTTCGGTTGGAATTTAATAAGGGAGAAGGAGAGTTTTTGAAGTCCTTTTAGGGATTGTTTTTGTATCTTCTGCCATCACTTTCTTTTTTCCACACCCTTAGAGTATTTATTTCACAAATAAAACCCTAGATATGATGCAATTTGTGGCCGATCAAAACTCCTAAAAAATAGGAGACCAAACCTAATTGGAATTAACTTGTGTGCTGCCACCTCTTCTCATTCCACAAACCCTAGTTTGTGCATGAGTGTGGTCGGCCTCTCTCTTCCTATAAAATAGGAGATTGCTTTCTGAACAAGTCCTACTTAAACAAAAAGTCTTCTTGCTTCCCTTTTAATTATTTCATTAAACCTTTTAGTTAAAAGATCATTAGTAGGCCGAATTCATAATTTGTTATGGCCTGAAATGAGTGTGTCGAATTCACCAAGAGCCCATTTTATTATGTTTTAATCATTAACATAAATTAATGGCTCAAAAAGAAAAATGGTTTAAGTCATAAACCAGATCATTATTGTGCGCGATCCTGTAGGTTCATTAAATGTTGGCAATGGGCCCAAAATTAATTTAAAGCCCATAAATTATAAATGGTCTCTAGCAAGACATTATGATTACCCAAATTGAAATGAATATCAATTTTGAATCAACATAACCTAATTACAACCTTATACAACCCTTTGCCTCTCCATATATGAATTAGCATAAGGCATGGAACGAGTCAACCTTATTTACGCTAAAATATTTCCTTGATCTTTTAGTGATCCTGACTAAGTCAAATAAATTATAACACTTATCATCTTGTTTGGGTGTTGCAACACGCTACTCAGTTTCACTAATCAAGTGGCCAATGATATCTTCTCTCTTCTCGATAGGAGGCAATCCCTTCACTTCACTCATGTTCCTTGGCGTGACTCTTGGAATACCCAATCATACCTATACTTGTCATTCATTTACGAATAGTGTTAGACATATTTCAAAGTATACGAGAAATCACCCAAGAATCTATAGTGATTTTAGGTCGAGGGATTCAAGTATAAGCATTGTATGAGAAATACTTATGAGCTTTCCGCTATGTAGCATTCTCATAAGAGGATCGATCCAAAACAGTGTTCTCTAACATGTTCTATGTTCTCTGGCTGATATCTTATATCCTATGACTAGTAAAACATGATCATCTCTTAGAGCACATACTAGTTTCAATTTATTGCCACTCCTATGGCAATAATCGACTAGGGATATTTAGAATAGTATTCTTTTATGATTCAAGTTTTACTATCTAAATCACATATTTGGTAACTTAAGCAGAATCGTTATTCATGGATGTTTTATCAATTTAAACATGCACAGGAATAATAAACAGATAAAACAATGCCTCAATATATATATATAATCTGGATACAATGCATTTCAGGCTATGCCTTACACTAACAAACTCCTACAAGCACTAGTCCCAATCAACCATAATCCTAAGTCTGAAGGATCTAACATGACCTTCATGCTTTGGCCTAGCTAACTGCTTGGTTAGTGGATCTACCACATTGTCTTCTCCAGGAATCTTGCATATCTTCACATCACCTCTCTCAATAATCTCTCGAATGAGATGGTATCTCCTGAGTATATGCTTTGATTTCTAGTGTGATCAGGGCTCCTTAGCCTATGCGATAGCCCCGTTGTTATCACAATGAAGTTCAATTGGATATAGGATGCTTGGGACAACTCCTAATCCAGTAATGAACTTCCTAATCCAAACAAAGTCTTTTGCAGCTTCTGAAGCTGTAATATACTTAGACTCTGTAGTAGAATCAACAACGGTGTTTTGCTTAAAGCTCTTCCAGCTTACAACACCTTCATTCAGAGAAAACACATAACCAGATTGCGATTTTAAGTCCTCGGCATCAGTTTGGAAGGCAGCATCAGTGTAACCATTTAGAATGAGCTCTTCCTCTCTGTTGTACACTAAGAATAATCCTTTAGTCCTTCGTAAGTACTTAAGGATCTCTTTGACATCAGTCCAGTGTTTTTCACCTGGATCCTGTTGGAACCTGCTTGTCATGCTTAGTGCATGTGCGACATCCAACCTAGTACATAACATAGAATACATGATAGAACCTATAGCCGAAGCATATGGAACTTTACTCATATATTCCCTTTGTTTTCTTGTAGAAGGACCATCCTTCTTACTTAGACCAACTCCTTGTGATAAAGGTATATAACCTTTCTTGGAGTCAACCATACTAAATCATTTCAGTACTTTGTCTATGTACTTCTCTT
>CAODLS013554494.1:0-19207 GCA_948243855.1 Flueggea neowawraea | reverse complement strand
TCTGGAGTGTTATTCCTCACTGGGATTCACCCCCATTTTATTTTCTGTTGTGGATGATTCTATCTTCTAGGTACACAGATTTTGGCTTCGGCGTTTATTCCTCATCTTGGACACCCATGAGAGATATTTTGGTTAGTTATGCCTATTGTTCGGGCTTCTGTTATTTTGTAGAGCTCCGTACCAGATTATTATGGGGTGTTGGATTGTATGTATACTCTGATATATTTATTGTATTTGGTTTTACCATAGTATATGGTTTTTATACATTTGGTATATATTTATATATATTGAGTTATATATATATTGTTCTAAACTATAAAATGTTTTTTCCAATAAATGTTTTGGAAATTAAATGATGGTTAGAAATTCTGAATCTTTGGAAGGCTTATGCGGGATGGGCTGGGCTTCCATAGACAGTCTGTTTCATACGTCGGCCATGGTCCCGGGAATGGGTTGTGACAGAAATGACATCTTCAAACACATAGGTTGTGTCTTCTAAATTATATTGTTTTTGACGTGTTTGGATATTGGCAGTAATCTGGAATTAATAAAGGATAGGAAATCCAAAAACTTGAATTACGTGAAAACCTCTGTTGTGAAATCCTGTGGATATTTTTCTGATATTTTGAAATAGTTTTGTACTTCAAAACAAACATTTTTGGATGATTTAAATAATTGATCAATAACAAGAAAATATTCTCTACAAAAGATATTTTTTCTGAAATTGTACTTCCTAGAAAAGAAGATTCATTTTGGCTTCTGAATTTGGATTTGTTTTTGAAAGGAAATTATAAATTCATTTATATAAATATTTTGGAAATATTTATATTCTTTGAAATATGTTCTTTGGTTTCTGTAAATCAGTTTTTGGATGATCTGTCAGTGGTGTTTCCACTATTACTTGTTTAAATTCTCCATTTAAATTTTTGGCATAAAATTTAATTAATTGTTCTGACTCTGGACACCTATGTTACGGGGTTTAGCTTAACCTTTGGTATACCATAGTGAAGACTTAGTTACCAGGGTAAGTGGTAACACTCAGTTACCAGGGTAGGTGATAACACTCAGTCATCAAGGCAGGTGGTGACCCGTGTGTCTAGCTAACACAGTGTAAGATTGTCTCGTGGCAGAGCCCACAAATGAGACATTATTAGTGGCGGAGTCCACGCATTTTTTATTAGTGGAGGAGTTTACATATGATTTGACTTTGGTCCCATGTCAGCTACATTTGGTGAGCCTGTGTTGTTGCTCATTTTCTCGTAGTATATTTTTCAGTAGTTTGACAAAGTATATCTTGCTGGAGCACATGGACTGCAATGCTCACAGATGTACTTAGATCAGTTTCGTCTGATACAGCTTAGTGACCCTTAGGGTGGACAAAGTATATCTTACTGGAGCACGTGGGTTGCAACGTTTGCCTCTTACGCTAGTCATGGCCCGTTCCCTAGTCGTGACAAATTTTCTACAGAAATTTGGCTAAACACTGCGTTTTGATATGAGGGTTTATAAAACCCCTCCCGAACCCTTTCGTCCATCTCTGCCATTTTTACTCTCCCTCACTCTCAATCCATCTGTGGACGTATCCCATTGTTTCTCATTCATTCCTAATCATCTCTGGAGGTAAGATCACACTTCTAATCTCTTCTTTTTGTTCATTTCATACATTAATATTAGAATTTGCATTTGGGCCGAATTTCTAGGGTTTCGGATTTTTGGATAATTCTGTTGAAATGGATGTTTTGGGTTGTTAGAATATGATTTTTTTTAGGTTATATAAACATAATTCAAGCATTGAATCAAGAAATTTGATGTCGTTTTGAATGGGTTAGGGTTAGATTCGGATTTTTGTTAAAAATCTGAGATTTTGAGTTATTTGTGAAAAACCAATTATAGATTTGAGTTCCTGAAGTTGATTAGGACCAATGTAGGTGATTAGATTCAATTTTTATCGGTTGAATCAGATTTAAGGACTATTTGTGTAATTTTTCATTTGAGGATCAAATGTGATATTTTCCATTTAGGGACTATAATATAATGCTACATATGTTTGAGGATTAATTTAGATATGTTGAGAGTCTATGAGGACTAATTTGAGAATTTTAACTTCTTGGAGGATTTTTTAGTAATTTGAGAATATTTTAGGACTGATTTAAAATTTACTAAATTTTGAGGACCAATTTGTAATTTCCCAAGTCTCGGGGACTAAATGGTAATTTCACAGGACGTTCGATTTTTCGAGGTAGCAGTGTTAGATCTTTGACCGAAATAGGTATATGAAGGTTTGAGTTTGCATCTGCATATCATGCTTTCAGTATTGTCATAGTATCACAGTTTGACAAATGTCCTACATTAATTGTTCAGCTTCGTATACTGGTCAGCGAGGTTAGCCTACAAACAGTGATACGTGATTGAGCCATTCAGCTTGGATTTTCAGATGAGTGAAATAGCAGCTTTAGACACATAGGTTGTGCCTTCTAAATTATATCATTTTTGACGTATCGGAACCTTTGTATGTAATCTGGAACTAATAAAGGATCAAAATTCCTGAAAATTTGGCTTACATGGAAAACATTCTCTGAAATTTATTATGTTTTTGTAATAAACATTTGGTTTGGAAATTCCGACGGGTTTCGAAATAAATATTATGTTTTAATATTTATTATAGTTTCGACAATAAACATTATGTTTTGAATTTTCAGATATTCGCTATTTAGAAAAACATGTTGTCTGGATTTAAGAATATTTTTTCTAAAATGTGTATTCGTTTTTGGGATTTAAAAGTATTTTGGAACAAATACTTTATTCAATACTTGAAATATTTCTGCAAATAAACATTTGGATTGAACGTTTGATGTATTTGGTGAACAACATGCATGGTTGGCATATTGTTTGTTTGGGTATTTTATTTTAAAATAAATATTGGAAATGTTTTTCGTAAGAAATGTTTCGATATGGGGTACCTTTGTTACGGGGATCAAACATAACCTTTGGTATACCAATGCGAAGACTCGGCTATAAGGGTAGGTGGTAGTACTCAGTTACCAAGATAGTTGATGCCCCATGTGTAGCGCAACACGTGACTATTCTCTAGTGGCAGAGTCCACGTTTGAGATATTATAGTGGCGATGGTCCACATATGAGTTATTCAGAGGCAAAAGTCCACGTTTAACTCTTTTCAGTCAGATTCAGGTCCCATATCCAGTTTTCGATATTCGGTGTTATGTTTTCTTTAAAACTGTTATTATTACTTTCAGGCCCAATGGCAACTCTTGACATTTGAAATTTTAATAAGCAAAAAGGGTTTTTGATTTCTGTTCCTAAAACTTTTAGTAAAGCTAGAAACGAGTTTTTGGACTTTGTAGTTGGAACTTTTGATTAACTAAAGATTCTTTTTTGGGCGAAATCCATGGCGGTCCTTGAGGTTTGATGTATTCTCCATTCCGGTCCACAAGTTTGAAAATTAGCCACTTCAGTCCTTCGCTCCTAACTTCGTTAGTCAAATATAACAAAAATTTGACATGACACACAGACTTACTAAGTTTAAGAATTTAATGACACAAAAATACCCATGTTCCATATCATATTTCCTTTATATTTGATTAAAAGAGTTAGAAGCGAGGGACCAGAATAGCTAATTTTCAAACTTGTGGACCAAAATGGAGAATACACCAAACCTCAGGGACTGCTGTGGATTTTGCCCTTCTTTTTCTGAATTACCTTACGGTTAAAAGTATTAGTTTTCATAAAGGCTGAAAATGTTTTTGGAAGGTTTTTAATTAGTTTCACTTAATTTTTTCATCTTGCCGATTTGGCAACTGTTTGCTATCATCCCTGGGTGCGAACGATTTCGAAATGAATTTCGAAACTAGTATTTTGTACTTAGCGTGTATACGTATATACACTTATATATCTGCATGTGATATATTTTGAATGTTTTCAAAATAGTCTGGTGAGGCACGTATGAGGAGTTCCAGAGTGTCTTTTCCTCACTAGGGTTCTTACCCGTTTTTTTCTGTCTATTTCTCATGTTCTTATTTTCAGGTGATTTTGATTGACTGCGGTCTTCCAGCATTCATATTCGGTGAGGCACTCTAAAGTTTCAGTCAGTGCCATTTCGTTCGGGTTCAGTTATGTATCTTGTTAATTGCTCAACACCGAGTAGTGGGTTATAGTTTTGTATCTATTAAATAATGTTTAATGGTTTTACTTAAATTACTTATTTAGTATTTTGATATTATAATTATATTTTAATTATATTCGGGGATATTATTTTTCGGGAAACTTATCTTTGTTAAAAGTTTTAATTTGACTAATAAGCCAGTTATTAATAATAATTGAGTAAATATTTTCTATTCTATGAGGCTTGTGCGAGATGGGCCGGCTTTCATAGATGATTCACCTCGTACGCCGGTCATGGTCAGAAAAAGGGTTGTGACACCTTTAGACACGTTCACGCAAAGACAACGTGAGAAAAAAGAAATTTGATTATTATACTAAAAGCTACACCAACATATCATTCAACCACATATACTAAGTATACATTGAATCATCGTTTTAAGGTAAAATTGCTAACCCTAATCGCTTATGTTGATGTGCTTGGATCCTTGGTGGAATTCTAGGATAAATTTTTTGTTATTTCCATTGCATTATATTTATCAATGTCATATTATTAGTCATGAATTCCAACAAAGAGTGGCACGAAAATGAAATGGAGTGAGTGGGAGTGGCTGTGATATGCCTCTATTAATTTTTTTAAAGTCAAGGGAGTGAAACGACGCCATTTTTCCCACTCATTTAAATTTTTCTTAACCACAAGGAGAAACGATGTCATTTCGCCATGTGGTTTAAAAATAAAAAGCCCTATCATCTTCAACTCCAGCAGCTCCAACCTCTAACTCTTCAATGGCGATGGCGGAAATGACAGCATGAGCTGAGCAGTGGCAGAGTCCTGGCCTTCCTCCGAAGGCAGCAGGGGCCCAAGCCCATGCTTGCCCCAACGTGGCTCCGCCATTGATTTTAATTAAATGTTGAAGTAGGTAATAAAGATCGTAGTTATATTTTAATATATAGTATTTATTTTTCCTTTAAGAAATTAATGTAGACACAGTCGATGACGAGTACGTTGAAGTTGATTTAAAACGTTAATTTAGAGCATGAATTAGGATTTTACAGGTCATTCTCATGGGCCATCCCTTATAAATTCTGTTCATTTTCAACTTCAAATCAAACCAAAAAATGAACACAACAAAAAGAATAAGAACGATTTTTTTTTTGTTCAAAGCACAAGAATGTAATTGACAATCTCTTAAATATTAAATAAATCAACATTAGAACAAAAAGGAACAATATTTGGATCTAATATTTACAACGTTGTAAATTTGTAAATACCGCTTTGTTAAAAAAATTACAAACGCCGCACAAAAACGCTCACACTCTAAACCTTCCCTCCTCAGTCCTCACTCACAGTTACAGATCTATCTCTCTCTCTTCACTCATTCTTCCCACTATGCGTTTTGTTTTTTGCATTCTCCATTTTTTTTTTCTTTCAATCCCAAAAAACGCAACAGAAGCACTTCTGACTTCTGAGTCCAGCTATTTCAAAACCCAAGTAAGTCTCACCGACTCTTCTTTGTCTCTCCATTTTCTGTCTCTGCTCCTATCTCCATGGCTTCTCTTCCTTGATCAATGATCACTCTTTTATTTTCCATTATATATATATATATATATATATATATATATATATTTGTGATAAAATAAGTATTGGTTTCTGTTTTGATGGTAGGTATTTCTGTAATGATTCCGTCAAAAAGTTGCTTTCTTTTGATGAAATCTTTTTCGTCAAACTGTTCTGTAATTTGGGTTAATGTGGTTATTGTTTTGTTGGTATTAATAATGCTGCAATAATAATTGTGGTTCTTCATTGCTTCCCACGTCTGCAACCGTCTCATCCGTAACTACCCTGATTACAAGATTGTGGTTCTTGACAAGCTTGATTACTGCTCGAACCTTAACAACTTACTCCCGTCGCGATCGTCCCCAAATTTCAAGTTCATCAAGGAAGATATTGCCAGTGCTGACCTTGTCAACTTCATCCTCCTTACCGAGTCTATTGACACAATTATGCACTTTGCAGCACAGACTCATGTTGACAACTCCTTTGGCAATAGCTTTGAGTTTACGAAGAACAACATTTATGGTACTCATGTTCTTCTGGAAGCCTGCAAAGTCACTGGCCAGATCAAGAGGTTCATCCATGTCAGCACCGATGAGGTTTATGGGGAGACGGATGAGGATGCTGTGGTTGGAAACCATGAGGCTTCTCAGCTACTTCCAACGAACCCCTATTCTGCCACCAAGGCTGGGGCTGAGATGCTTGTGATGGCATAAGGGCGCTCCTATGGATTGCCTGTGATTACCACCAGAGGCAACAATGTCTATGGACCCAATCAGTTCCCCGAAAAGTTAATCCCAAAATTTATTCTCTTGGCTATGAAAGGGAAACCTCTTGGGTCGAATGTGCGCAGTTATCTCTATTGTGAGGATGTTGCTGACGCATTTGACGTCATTCTCCACAGGGGTGAAGTTGGCCATGTGTACAACATTGGCACAAAGAAAGAAAGGAGAGTGCACAAAGAAAGAAAGGAGAGTGATTGATGTGGCTAGAGAAATTTGCAAGCTATTTTCTTTGAGTCCCGATACACATATTAAATTCGTTGAAAACAGACCATTTAATGACCAGAGATACTATTTGGATTACCAAAAACTAAAGAGCTTGGGTTGGTCTGAACGGACTATATGGGAAGAAGGTCTAAAGAAAACAATGGAATGGTATGTCAACAACCCTGATTGGTGGGCCGATGTGTCTGGCGCGTTGCTTCCTCACCCGAGAATGTTGATGGTGCCCGGGATTGAAAGGATAATCGATGGCGCAGATGCCAACAGTTCTTTCCCTTCTCTTCCAACCGATAATTTCAGTCAAAGCAAAATGGTTGTCCCTACCACAAAAAAAAAATCCCTCCACACAGAAACCGTCTCTGAGATTTTTGATTTATGGTCGAACTGGTTGGATAGGGGCTTTCTTGGGAAGTTCTGCGAGAAGCAAGGGATATCTTACGAGTATGGAAAAGGACGTCTGGAGAACCGGTCACAACTCTTGGCTGACATTCAAAATGTTAAGCCAACACATGTCTTCAATGCTGCTGGGGTAACTGGTAGACCCAATGTGGATTGGTGCGAAACTCATCAGACTGGGACCATTCGCACCAATGTTGTTGGTACCTTGACCTTAGCTGACGTCTGCAGAGAGTATAACCCCCTCATGGTGAATTATGCAACTGGATGTATTTTTGAGTACGACGATTCACATCCAATTGGCTCAGGAATTGGGTTCACAGAGGAAGATAAAGCCAACTTCACTGGTTCTTTCTATTCCAAAACCAAAGCCATGGTAATTTCTGGCCATTTCTTTTCTGTTGTGAAACAAAAATGCAACTTAAAATTTAACTGCACAAGTGTTAACTGTTGCAACTGTTGTGCCAGGTTGAAGAACTTTTGAGAGAGTATGACAATGTTTGCACCCTCAGAGTCAGGATGCCAATATCATCTGATCTCAAGAATCCATGAAACTTCATCACGAAGATTACAAGATACAACAAAGTTGTTAACATTCCAAACAGCGTGACTATTTTGGATGAGCTTCTTCCCATTTCAATTGAAATGGCTAAAAGGAACTTAAGAGGCACATGGAACTTCACAAACCCAGGTGTAGTGAGTCACAATGAGATTCTGGAGATGCATTAGAACTATATCAACCCGGATTTCAAATGGGTTAATTTTACCCTGGAAGAGCAGGCTAAGGTTATTGTTGCCCCTCTTAGCAACAATGAATTGGATGCATCAAAGTTGAAAAGGGAGTTCCCTGAGATGTTATCAATCAAAGATTCCCTGATCAAGTATGTGTTTGAACCCAACAAGAAAGCTTAGTTGATGGAGTGGCAAATATGAATCAAGAATTATCACCAGGGATGGATCATCATGCCTACTCTCTGGATTATACGGTTTGGTTATATGATATTTATCACCATTTTTTCATTTCTTCTGATTCAAATTCCGGATTCTATCACTTCTGTTTCATAGCTAGAAAAATTCTTGCCAGGAGGTATTACTTATTTACACATAGGCTATTGCCATAAGAAGACTTTCCGAAGATGCAGTCTGTCCCAAAGGCTACGGTAAGCTAGCAGAGATGCAATTTTTTTTTTATGTTTTTATTTTTTTCTTCACCTTACGAAGGAATTGATGTTCTATAAAAGCTTTATTGTTTCTATTTTCTGCTGCCTTCAGTGACAAAATTTCGACAGAACTCCTTTTTAATCTGTATTGTCAACAATAAATTATTATGCTGTTATTCTGTAAATGGTTTATAGATTCCTAAAGTTTTTTTTTTTTGGACTGAGACGGGGGGCTAAAATTTATTTCAACAAATAACCATGATTCAGAGTTTCCAATCAGAAAGCTAGACTGTGAAAACGTAGAAACCTTCAAGTGAAGGATCCGATCAGAATTCGCTGGAGTATACACTGGCGTAGACACAACGCAGCAACAGAAACAATAAAAGAACAAATAAAACCTACAAAGTTCTTCGAAGTGGTCATTCACACCAATATGAATCATCACAAACAATTCTACGTGTATTAATCATGACCAATTATTGCAATTCGCCAATCCTCCTCTTCACATCAATTGCTCGATCTACCTCGTTTCTTTTCCACCAAGATCTCCTTTCGTGACATCTGATTTCCATTCTCCGTTATAGTAAGTCTCAAGGCTCAAACTTGGCTTCCATCACTATCATAGACTGTTATCCTATTCCCAGAAAAGGGAAGCAGCCTCTGATTCTATAATAGCATTAAAAGGCAGATGACTGATAGTGGAAGAAACTTGTCGGTACTTCTTGAAATATATGACCGATTGTCAGCCAGAGTCCAAGGCAGAAATTTGTTGTTGAGCTGCATCTAATGTGGTTTGTAAATTTCCGAAGACATTTTTATTTCACTCCTTAGTTCGACCCCTCTAAGTTCTGAGCTTCGCTACAATGCTACTTATTGGATCATCATAAGTGATATTATGCCATTAAGTTTCTAAATTAGCAAAGTCATGGTGATCCCACCAAGGTTGATCAATCTAAAGTGCTAGTGGCACATAATCAGAGAGAGAACTAGCCAAAGCAGATAAAAAGACATCCTTGGGCAGTCGTAGAGAGGGAATTAGAGACGAAACATTGGTCAATACTTGAAGGAAGTCACGAATTCACAGTCAGCAATCATAAAGAAGGCAGCGGAATACCTCTAATAGCCGAACTGAATCGTTGTTCTCTACCGATCGAAACTCAAGCACGCAATGGTCTCAAATATGCTTTCCACAACCCAAGAGCCAACATGTATGAATGCCTTAGAGAGATTGCATAATAGGGGCTGCTATTTTCCATAGAGAAAATGAGAGTGTTAGAGAGTGTGTAGCGTCAAGATAGACCAACTATTTTCCTTGGTTCCTTGTAAGCTCCCATATATACACTTGCACGCACTTGTCGCAAAGCATGGAAGATGAGTGTTAAGTGAACCAACCACTTGCAGTTGTGCTTGATTGAACTAAACCAAGCCAGTGGTTGAACCATCATGGGTGGGCCAACCATCCATGAACCAACTACATTAACCAATAATACAAGAGCAGATGATAGAGCCAGGTGAATTTCCATTGTTGCAAAGGTAACTTAAAAAGATGGGATTGATGAATAAAGTCTGCAAAATCAGCCATAGGGGAAGTGTAAATTTCTGCAAATGAAGAAATTAGCTTGCTGGAAAGTTTGTTTTTCTTGCTGGAAACTTCTTCATGTTGTTTTTAGAACGCTAGAAAGCACCATAAGCAAAGCCTGAGTCGTGTTGTCACTGTACTAAAGGAATTTATCCACCCTAGGATAAAACAAGTCTTCTCTAAAAGAAGAGGAACAGGAACCAATAGGAGAAAGGGAAGTGGGTGTAAAATAGGGAGAAAATATGGAAAGTGGGTGTAAATTAGGGAGAAAATCTGGGAAATGGGTGTTGATTATTTCAGATATAGACCAAGTCACAAAAACGTGACTTTGAATGATTTAGCTAGAGAAAGCATAAAAAATGTGTTTTTAATTTGGGATTAAATTTTGGACTAGAAAAATAAATTGGTGCAAAAAGCGGGCCAGACATCGCGCGCAGGGGGCATTCATCCTGTTTTCCTTTCAAAGCCCCGCTCATATGAGCGCGAGAGCTCTCATTGTTTTCCACCTTACCAAGCCATTAAGTGTTTCTAAATATAAATATTCTTTACACTCTTCAACTAAGCAATGTGGGTTTTGCAATACCCACAAAAGTCAAAACTCACAACAATCCCCCACATATTGCAAAAACCACAAGAAAAGTTTCTTTGCTGGATTTTAAACACATGAGTTATAATACATCGAAGCTAGTGTCCTTTTGGGACTATGAACTAGATTTAGACTAATGAAATTTAATTTATAGAGTAGTTGGTGAAGCATATAGTTTTTATAAACCAACTCCTCTTATTGTAAAATAGAGGTTTCATTAATCACATTACACTCTACAATTCCTATTGTTCTTCACTTTTTTGTACTAATAGGTCATGCCCATGACTGATGAATGCTTTAGAGACTCGAAGAATCGGTGTTATCGCAAGCGCACGATAGTCGATGAAATAATAAAAACCTTTGGAGTATTCCTAAAGTGTTGAACCCACAGGGATATGACTAAATGTGATCATTTCTTAAAATAAAATAAAGCATAAAATAAATGCAAGGAGTTGATTTTTGGTATTTTTAATAAGGGAAAACACGAAAAATAACAAACAAAAATATAAAAGACTTTAGGACCTTCGAGACTCGACCAAGATTTCTAATTAATACATTCATAAACGAGTTTTTTTATGGATTGATTGTTCTCTCGCTATTTTCACGTAGAGCCTCTTTCAAGTTCATATAGGTTTTGTCTAAATTTATTAGAAAGGTTATTTCGGCCTCAACTAACTAAATTAGACTCTTTATGTTCTTTCGGAAATTTCATCAAACACCTTATGGACATGAATATTTTCATTTCATAACCTAACAAGTTTAATGCATGTCAACCTCATATGATCTTCTTCTTTTGATCCATCAATTAGGCTTGTTAAAACTACAACTATGTTGGCCAAACATAATCATAATCAAATCACACATGTCAATAAATCAAATCTAACAAGGGCAACAAACACAACATTCAAGCACAACAAAATTCTCTAAAAATATGTCATTCAAACACAAGAGATAAATACTACAAATATGGTAATGAAGAACATAAATCTCATTCATAAATATAGTAAAGAGATATCAAGGTTTATATCTCTAAGTCCTAACAAAATATTTAAGCTACTATGTTTATGGATAACAAGTAAGACAATGAAATTCAACATAAATCATGGTAAACAAATGAAAATAGGAAGAGAGAGGAGAAGAACGGATGTAGAAGACATCTCTCTAGGTGATCTTCAAGAGAAATCTTCAAGCTTTAAGACTTTATCTCCTTTTCTCTTTGAAACCCTAACAATTCGTTCTTACAAAATGAAGAAAGAAACAAAATAAAATAAACTGGTCTTTCAATGTGTGAAAGAATGATAGATTCGTGGTTAAGATGGGGCATTTATACTCCTTGACATGTGCTAAGACCCTAATAAATTTGTTTCAAAAAATGCCCTAAGTGCATTTGGTGGTGCATAAAAAGATCTCCAAGATTGAAAAAATGTTGAACAAGATGATCATGCACAAGGAGTTTAGTTCTACTTTTGAACAAAATGAGGCAGAATTAAGGAAGTTGAAGCAGGAACAACAATTTTACAGGATGAATTAAAACATCCTTTTCTTTTTTTATCCCCCAAAACAATATTTCATCTTTGATGCATATGGTTCTATAAAGAAACCCCAAGAACCACTTTCTCCTCAAGGATTTATGGCCTCTGCAAGAAGACATGTTGTTCCATTTGCCTCTTCAACTTTTCAAAAGTATGATGAGTTTAAAAGGCCAAAAGAAAAGAAGAGAAAAAAAAAAGAAGAAAAAGGAAAAACATAAGGATGAAGATACTTCTCAAGGAAGAAACAACTCTCCCACAAGGTTTATGGCATCATTTTTCCAAGACACCCAGGATCCATATGATCTGGAAACTCAGAATCCATTTGCTGCCTTAGAACAAAGTTCGCATTCAGAAGAAGATTCAACTGATTCATCTTTTATGCATGAAGATAGATCTAGCTCTGAAGAATCAAAATATGTTCCAGAATCTGAACATTCATTAGAAAGTTCTAATTCCTCGACTGAAGATAATTCTTCGGATAATTCGGCATCAGAATTGTCTACCGAAGCTATTCTTAGAGAATTAGCCTCCTGATTGGTTGGTTCAATGAGAGATTGGTTCATTTCACTTGGTGAAGCAAATCAACTCATGTTTACTGGAATTAGCATTGAAGATGCAATGGGAATATTGCACTCTGAATTTGTTGGAAATTTTGGAATTTTCAGCAAGAAACAAGAACATGATTTTTATAAGATGAAGTGTTGCTCATTATAGATGAAAGATCTTCACAGACACTATCAAGGAATGGCTAGAACCTATTACCAACTTGGTGGATACAATAGGAGGGAGCAAAAACAAACCTTCATAACTTCTTTCTTGAAGAACTTCACCCATAAATTTTCAGAAAAGTCGCTGTTTTTGGAAGATATCTTGGCCAACATGATCTAGGTGAACTATTCCAATATGTAGAACAAGCTCTGAAAAAGCTATGTGAGCATAAGAAGTTTTTCAAACTATTCTCACGGGATAGTAAATTCCAGAAAATCTATGACAAATCCTAACTACAAATCAAATGCAAGGATAAAACCTGTGATTGCAAAGTTGGGAAAAAGAAGCAACACTGGAAGAAGTACACCAATAAACGGTTTTTTTAAGAAGAACAAGGAGGGCTTCAAGAAATTCAGAAAGAAGGGTTTTTGATCATTCAGAAAGAAAACCTAAACAAAAAAATTTGATCGATGCTCTATTTGTGGGCAAAAGGACACTATGCAAGAAACTGTCCTAACAAAGAAAATTCTACTATACTCATCCAGCTAGTTATGAAGATCTCCCTTTTTGATCCAGAAGAATATTTGGAATCTATATTCTCAGAACAAAGTAATTTTGTTGATCCTGATAACACTGTTTTTACAGTATTATCCTCAATTTCAGAAACCTCAGTTGAATATGATGATTCAGCCTCAACTCACTACCATGTAGCATTTAGAGTTTTCCATTGTCTCTCAACTCAGACATTTTCAGTACCCCATGTTGAAATGGAGATCCTCAAAATAAAGTACGATGTTCCTATAAAAGTCATAGGATTCATTAAGATTGGAGCAGCCTAGACGATGATCAATCCAAAAATTTTTCCTAGAATTTGGAAAGAGCAGCCTAATCATTTTGCAGCAACAAGTTGAAAAGTTTTTACCACTAATTATGTTTCCAAGCAGCCCATTGATATTCGAATCTTCTGTGGAGCAAATATATGGATCAAAGTGATTGGTACAAAGCTCACTCCAAAAGATGTTCTAGTCGGCTTTAATGTTATCAACCAATTGAAGAAACTCAATATCAGTAGCACTGAATTATATTATAAGTGACACTTCAAACCTTATACTACAATCCATAATTTTTTTTTGCTGAAGATGCAGAACATCCAATGGTGATTCAATATAATCATCTATTCTTAGAAAGTCATGCCAGCTTCATTCATCCATCACCACTAAGGAAGAATTCTGACTTCTTTGTCAAATTATCATTTAAAAAGAATGAAGACATTAATCCTATAAAGGCAACCCATCGAGGGATGACGCTATCAGACCTTATCCTTGCCAAAGAAGAATGTTTAAAATTGTTTCAACAATGTCTAATAGAATCCACAACCAATAATTGGGCTTGTTAAGCGTTTTACGTTAATAAGCAGATTGAACATGTCAGAGGAAAAAAAAGACTTATTATTGAATACAAGTCTCTCAATATTTTTCTTAGATATAATAAATTTTCTCTTTTAAAGATTCAATTTTTTCATATTCATCTCCACAAAACAAATGTATTCTCAAAATTTAATCTTAAAGCAGGATTCTAACAATAAGGAGTTCATCCAAAAAATAGACCAAAAGCAATTTTTTGCATTCTCACGGTCCAATATCAATTGAGAGTCATGCTTTTAGACTTAAAGTTATCTCTTCACTATTTCAGAAAACAATACTTAAAATCTTGAAGCCCATACTACATTCGACCTTGATCTATATTAATAACACTCCTATTTTTAAAATATTAGAAACCTAGTTCCATAATTTTTTAGTCAGGCTGATAAGTACGGGATTATTTTTTTAAAATATAATAAAATATTAATTAATAAAAAGATAATATTATAAAACGTCTATAAATTGACTTTTAAGATGGCCTAAACATTACTCTTCATTTTTGTCGTCACTCCTCTTCCTCGTTAATTCTATTAATTCTTCTTTGGCTCTCTCAAAATTCCAGTCCTCACTACTTCTACGCCTCACTCCTCCAAAAATTCAACCCCAAACACTTCGTTAAAAATTAAATCAACACAACCGCTACTCTCTGTTTCTCTTATCAAATCAGTGCGATTATTCTTGTTATCACTAAAATGCGAACCCTTTGGACTAGATCGATCTGTCAGTTACTGCAGAGTGATACATAAATGATGAGAGAAGTTCGAGGAGGAGGAATAGAAGAAAGGGAATGGTACTGATAAATGATGAGGTTTTACATATCGAGTAAAAGGATAAAGAAATTGACGATATCTAAGGGATCATCGCCGGTAGCAGCGGCGGGAGGAGGTAGTAGGAGGATATCAACGAGGGCGTTGATGCCTCTGGTGCTGCTGACTGCCGTCGTTTTGCCGTTTCTCTTTATCCGATTTGCATTTTTGGTTCTCGAATCCGCCTCTGTCTGCAATTCCCCTCTCGGTTCGTCATTATTTTTTTCTTTCTTCGTTTTTTACTATTTACCGATTTTTTTATTTATTTTTCATTGTTTATTTAAAAACTGTTGTGCTTTTTGGAAGTGGTGTACGTTGTGCTTAAGATGTGATGGTGACACAAAACACTGTTTTGTGTTTTTGATGTGTTTGCAGAGTGTATAGGATGGAGTATTTTCGGCGGGAGCGACCCCTCTCTTGTAAGCTCCCTCATCTCTTTTTTACTTCCTAAATTACCCTTTGCCCATCTCTATATTATTATTTGTTTTACGAATTTTTTGGTTGGGTAACATTAATAATTAATTTGTTCGGTTTTGATCAAATAATCTCCACATGACGGGTTCAAATATTGTTATTATTATTTTAATTTTTTTATTGTTTTTATTAAGGGTGAATTTTACTTTCGATAACTTGTAGAATGCAATTATGAGAATATATATGTACAATTTAGGAGGTTTTAATAATTTGTTTTTTTATCAATTATATTATTTGATAAAGTAGTAAATTCAATGAGTGCTTAGTAAGTACCTACCACCCGGTTGCCACTGTAGAATAGGATATGAAAGGGGTATGATCATATGGTTTCGGGGAGTGCCACGTCGGACTTATTATAGGGTGGCCACCCTCCCCATTTGCTGTTGCTGCTGTTTGGGGCTTAGTGGTAAGGTCACATGATCTTGAAACTATGTAACTTTTCTTTTTTCCGAATTTTTTTTCCCACTAATTTATTGTTCTTTTTTGAATTCAGTTAATGGGTATTTCATTGTGGTAGATTAAATGATAATTAAAAAAATAGATTGCTAATTGATAAATTTAATAGATCGTACAATATAAAGGTAGAAAGTTTACACTGTCTATTGACGATGAATATACTCTGAACAAACTTCACCTATTATAATAAACAAAAATACAAAAAAAAAAATATTGCAACAAAATTTTGGCAAACCATGTTGAGGGAATTGTACAATAGGTTTGTCATTGTCAATCCTGTTGTCTTTTGATTACATATTGCAGAACACGACATGGTTTATAGTTTTACATTTGTAGTCGTTTTTTTATTGCCAAATATTCCTTGCCTGCTGCTTTCTTCTTCAAAACTGCCGAAGTTTTCGTCTTTGGATCCTGGCATTACATACTGGCCTCTCTTTTAATTGAACTTTATATGTTGGAAATTTCTCTTTCATACTACTGATCAATCAGCTTATTTGTTCTTAAATTTCAGTACATTAAATTTTCACACTTTTTGAATTTGTCAAAAACAAGAGGCATATATTGAACCAAAAAGCCTCAGTTTTAGTAATTGCAGATTTGTCTTAATCTAATAATTAAAGATTTGAAATGAAAATCAGAATCCTAGAACATATACTATATTGAAAATAAACAAAAAATGCTTCATTTTTTGGATCATGGCATCCCCAATTCGTTTGTGCCTTTCTTCTTTGTTTAAATTATGGTTGAAGATTATAGAATACCGGCTGAAGAAGAGACTAGTGGCATTGTTGTTATTGTAGAGAATGGGTGGGGGTATACTGGTCTTGTGCACAGGAGTTATTGGCAAGAATGAAAATTAGTCTGGTCGATAAATAAACGCCTTGTCGGTATGTCACTCGTTTCCACATGTTGCTTTCGAATCCACGTGGCCAGTTGTCTTGCAATCATATTATTCCCCTCCACTTGATCTTTATTAATAGGAAAAACATTTGAAGAAAAAAAGAGTGTATTATTGAAGGCCAAATTCGCTGCTAGTATTATTATGTTATTTACTGCTTTCACAATGTTCTCGCTGAAAACTCCAAAATTAATCTTATCCTATGTGTGGAACAAGTAATAATGTGTCTGGTAAGAGCTTCTTATGTCATCAGAGCTTCTTATAATTGTATGTCATCACACGCCAACACGTTTTGGTTGAATCTGACTAAATAAGGATCTTTTTCCCCAAAAATTGAACACTTCGAAATTTCAAAACCTTCCCACTTAGCTATTTGTGCATTTTAGGTAATTGAACTGTTAAAGTTTTAATTCTTGGTTCTTGAATTTTTCATTTTTTAACTGTTGAATTAAACTAAGGCATGGATTCTTAATTATCTTGCCTTTCTTTTAAACATGTAATTTAGTTTGAGTTTAGCAAGTGAAAGAGATTTATTAGCACTAGAAGTAAACACTAATTTGCAATCAAATCAGAATTTCATATATCCGAGATTTTTAATTTCTCTTGGAACAAGATTTAAGAGGTTGTTTAATGTTAGTATCAAGTTTAGAAGAATAAAATAAAATAGGTGATGTTTAGTTTGAGGATAATCATAATACATTGTGATGGTATTTGTTGATGCATGTGAAAAAAAAATTAAAAAAAGAAACTGAGAGGAGAGTTGACAACGGCTTTGGTGGAAGCAAGAGAAGGTGGCATTAATGATAATGGAGTTGACGGTTCAATTCCAGCAGAATCATTCAACGAGCTTGTGAAGGAAATGGCGTCCAAACGACAGGACATAAAAGCTTTTGCCTTCAGGACCAAGGCCATGGTAAGTACAAAAACACAAAAATAATTGACACCATCTCGTGTCTTTCTTTCTTTGTCATTTTCCTGATTTTGGTTGTATTTCATTGTGGGTTGCTCCATACTTTTCAGTCATCATATAGTTCCCTGTTATTCTTCAATAAGAAAAGTCTGCCAAATGTGATGTAGTTTGTCCAACCCGTTTTAATTTGAACTTAGTTAATGCCATTTGCGGTATAAGGCTGCATTAATTATTTAACAATTTGTTTGCCGTGTTATCTCAATGCCTTGTATTGGAAGGTCTTGGCTTTTCCACTTCCATTGGTATTTCTATTGCAGGACTCAATAGGAAAAGGTTCCTTGTTTTGACCTCACTTCTGTTTGTTATCATCTGCTCAAGCAGATAACATGGTGAAAACGGAGGACCAAAATTTGAATAAACAACAACGATTTTAAAACTGCATAAATATTGCAATTTGTGGAGTTTTTTATGATGTTTTACTTAGTTTGAGAGAGCAGTTGAGTTCCTATCTTGCAATTGCTTTTTTTAATTATAATCTGAGGTGAAATTGCAGCTGTCTATGATGGAACTGTTTTATTAAATATTTAGTCCATATGCAGGATATTTCTATCTTGTTGATTTTAGTGTAGCGCCCTAGGAGGGAAAAAGTTGTAATTCATACCAATGAAGTCATTGATAATAATGAAGCTACTAACAACTGAATAACCCCTGTTCTGGAGTTTATTGAGAAGTTGGATATGATATTTGGGCGACGTAAAGAATAGGTTTCCTTGCCGAAGTATAGTTTTGGATGTTATGGTAGGAGTCTGCCCCAGCACCGTTGTCCACGTTAACTTTAGCAACCTTTTTCTTATTAAAAATAAAGACTATCTTGAGATTTTATTACTAAAGGGTCATGCAAATATCTTATTTGGGTGCTAGGGAGTGTGTCCATAAATTTCTGATTATTACTGGTGCTTGACCTTAGTAAAGTCGAGGTTTATATTTTGGAATATTTACTTTTTAAACTAGACTTCAGCCATGAAAGTCATATTGACATGCTGTTCTATCATGTAATGCCGGTATAAACTGGTTGATGCCAGATTTCGTTGTTTATTCCCTTGCTGTATTTTTTCTTGTCCAAAAATATGTTTCTCTTGTTTTGATGGTTCGTTTATTGGTTTATATCATCACTGCTCAATCATGGCAGATGGTCAATGAATTGTATGTTAGCTATTGATTTGCTGTTTTTGTTATCATATGTTAACTTTTGGAGACATAATGGTATTTTATTCTGGCCCGCAGCTATCAAGCATGGAGCTTAAGGTTCAGTCAGCCAGACAGCGTGAATTAGTTTATTGGCATTTAGCTTCACATGGTGTTCCAAAGAGTCTCCATTGCCTTTGCCTTATATTAGCTGAAGAATATGCTGTAAATGCCATGGCCCGATCTCGGTTACCTCCACCTGAATATGTTTCCCGTCTTTCTGACCCATCCTTTCATCACGTTGTTCTTCTAACTGACAATATTCTTGGCGCCTCTGTTGTCATCTCTTCTGCAGTCAGGAATGCAGCCTATCCTGAAAAATTGGTCTTCCATGTAGTAACTGACAAGAAAACTTACACTC
>CAODLS013554487.1:0-13368 GCA_948243855.1 Flueggea neowawraea | reverse complement strand
ATGATTTATTCATCTTCAGTGGTGGCAGCGAGCAAGCCATGAGGTATATTGCTGGTATTTTGGATCACTTTTCTAATGTCTCAGGGTTGTTTGTGAATGAGACTAAGAGTATGATATTTTTTTAGTGGAGTGAAGGAGGCTGAGAAAAGAAAAATATTGGAGTTTCTCAGATTTCAGGAAGGACAACTACCGGTTACTTATTTGGGCATTCTGTTGGTTTCTTCCAGGCTCAGGAAAGAGGATTGTACAAGGCTTTTACACAAAATTCTGTCTCGAATTACTTGTTGGGCTATAAGGCATTTATCATATGGTGGTAGAGTGCAGCTTGTCAATTCGGTTTTGAGGAGTTTACATGTATATCTATGCTCAGTTTTTGTGTTACCAAAGGCTGTGTGGAAGGAGATTGATCAGTTTTCACGTAATTTTCTTTGGTCGGGGCACGGTGAAAGAGTGAAGAAAGTTTTAGTAACTAACAGTGAGATTTGTTTACCAAGAAAGGTGGGAGGGCTTGGCATAAAAGACTTAGCATCTTGGAATATTGTTGTTGTAGGCAAAAATATTTGGGTACTGTTGACACACAAGGAAAGCTTATGGGCAAGATGGGTGGTACATAACAAACTTAAATTGATGAGCTTTTGGGGAATAATTAAGACTCCAGATGACAGCTGGAGTTGGAGAAACTTGTTAAAAATTTGACCCCTTTTTAAGGAGCTATTTGAATACAAGCTTGGCAATGGTGAGTTATTTTCCTTTTGGTTTGACCCTTGGATGAATAACAGGTCTCTTGTGGAACTATGTAGTAGTATTTCTTGACATAATGCTTTGATTGATAAATCTACAATGTGTAAGGATCTCATACATAGGAGGATATGAGACTTCTGAGACCTTCTAATTCTCAGCTTGCAGGAATATGGGCTTTGATCAAACAACAGCATATTCAATTTGAGGTACAAGATTGTATTTGCTGAAAAGTCAAACAGAAGCAGGTTCCTATACTATTGCTTCTGCTTGGAATCATCTGCGACCAAAAAGGGGGAAGGTTTCATGGTGGTGGCTGGTATTTGGGACTAATCATGTCCCTAAATATGCTTCCATTTGCTGGCTGGCCATTAAGGGGCGATTATTAACTAAAAGTAGATTGTTGAAGTGGGGGAAGTGTGCAGATGAAGTGTGTATATTATGTGGTGTTGTAGCTGAAACAGTTTCTCATCTCTTCTTTGAATGTTCTTTCTCTGCTGGAATTTGGAGCATTGTCTTGAGGAAGTGTCAGATTTCGAGGCAACAAGTCAGCTGGAATAGGAAGTTAATTGGTTTGTGAGGAGGGCTAGCTTCAAAAGCAAAACGTCTCAAATCAGAAGAATGGCTTTGACCAGTTCTGTGTATCACATTTGGAGGGAACGAAACATCTGTATTTGTGAAGGTGCAGTTTTGGACAAAGATAGAGTTGTTAGAGCAATTTGTTATGGTATTAGATACAAATTTTTACCTGATTGTAGAGATATAAAAAGGTTGCAAAGTTGGGTATAAATAGGTTTTCTTAGGGTGGGAGTGTTCTATTTGTAATGTTGGTTTTTGTATAGTTGACAGAAGGGTGAGGGGCTCTCTAGGGTCTCCTCTATAGACGATTCTTCCTTACCTTTTGGTGCGGAGTAGAGTTGTTACTTGTATAGGTTTTTTGGCAATAAAATTTTACCTTTATTGATAAAAAAAAATATACGGTGATGCAGCCATTACGAAACGGAGCATAATATAAATCCCTTATTGGCCGAAACATAAAAGCATGTTACAAAAGTATAATCACGAATTCAATCAAGCCGTAGCAGAACAAAATCATCCATTAGATTTTAACAAGCCAAACACATACTTATTACACATACATAGAATTAATACTCAAAATTGTGTCACAACCTAATAATTCAACAATCATTCAATTGCGGCAATACCCAAACACGTTGCGGACATATTCAACCAAGTCGAAGAAAAGAAACGTCATTATAGGAAAGTTATAAAGTTCTCAACCTAGTGCTCTGATACCACATGAAAAAACATAATTGCAGTAATCAATTAATCATAATATTGCATCAAACATAATGCCTAAGATCTTAGAACGTTATAATTTTCATACAACACGTAATCAATAGCGGAAGCGTACTTTGCTCCAAGACTAGAATCGAATCCAACAAACGACCAAGTACAAGAGTAAGACTAAACTGTGTTTCTCTCCTTGCCTCATTAGGGTTTCTTCCTGACAGTCATATGTAATGGAGAATAAACGTCTCTTATATAAGTAGAGAGAGGATCAGTTTAGGGTTTCCTAGTGGACTTATGTCATGGTCCATCAACATGACTCATTAGTTTAGAGCAACTCTAAAATAATATCTCACCTACAACTAATAGGAATTTAACACTTATTAAACCAAATTACATATTAGTCCATGGCCACATATACGGTTTCTAACAGGACTTAGCACCACTGACGAGTCCGGAGCTGAACGTGCCCCACGAGAGGGTATCAACATTGCCTAATCCAAATTCTGGAACCAGTAGAGATGACACCGTCATGGGCGTGTTCTCCATGAATGGCTGTTAGTTAGAGTGCTAATTACGTTACGTAAAAGTAAAGAATGTCTCGGTTTGAGTCTTTATGTTCACTATAGGTGTGTGGAGTAGGGTTCGGCGTGTGCCTTGTGTATGGTTTCTTTTGCTCTATCTGAATGTGACTATGAGCATGCATGGTGGTGTGTTCTTATTGCAATGTTCAATGTAAGCCGAGTTTTTTGAGTGACATGTGTGCTCTATATGATGTATAGTAGAATCTATCGTAGCTTCTCCAGCTTCATTGATACACGTACATGCTACGTCGTTGGTTTCAAGGCGACATGCGCATTAAAAAGCCGAACACAATGAGTGATATTATATGAACTCTGATCCATTACGTCGTAGAAAAGAGGTTTTACGTCGACTCATGCAGTGATCGATGTCAATAATCAATTAACAGTTCGTAATTGTCCTCATAGCCGCTATGGAAAACATGCAGGTTATCTATTAACTAATGAATGTTAATTATATTCTCTTCAAAAAAAAATGAATGTTAATTATATTATTTTAGGCAGAAGATATGCGTATACATATAATCGGAGGTACAAGTCTTCATGTAATTTTATTTCCCTAGCAAAGAAAAATGCAAGTGGTAAAATCAAACTAATCAAAATCTTTAAAATATGTTCTCCAAAACATGTTCTCGGGTCCAATTATCTAAAATGTATGAATATAGTCATACCCTTAAAAAAATATATTATCAGAGTGGGTCTAGTTATTTATATATCGTATTTTAATTGGTTTGATATATGAGTATACATTAAATGTAGATACAAATCTTCTTATAAAATTTGTGTGATTAATATTTAGGTGGAGAGTGAAACTGGAGATAAGCATGCAAAAGATATATCCGTGTAAAATGGCGGTACGAAATATTGGACATGGATGAAATGGTGGAGTTAATTTGTTTTTGTTTGTGCATAGTTTATAGGGGAGATTTCTACTCGACCATAACGAAATTTCTTGGTTGTATCATTCATTGAGATGAAACTTCTGTACTTGCAGATATGGCTTAAGCCTTTACTGCAGTACTGATCCGAATGTAGCTGCCGGTTGTTACGTCTTACGTCTTTTGTCTTCTTTTCTTTTGGTTTTACTATTTTGCGAACTTTTTCAAATTGCTTTTTATAATAAAAGATTCTGCCACCAAAATTTAGGGACTCGCACAAAATATTTGTGGGAATTACAAAAAAAAAATGGCAAAATACGCAAGTGCAACCAAAACCATTCGCAAACACACTAAACAAATATTTAACAAAATGCCTCTGTATAGTATATTTTGACGGGGCGTAAAAATATTGACCGTGCGTCGAAAAACTCAATTGCATGTTGTTTGCATGTCAAAAAAATGATCACGCTTTAATGAATCGAGATGAGTGCAAAACGAGTATAATAACAATAAATACTTACAAAATGAGTACAATATGAAAGAAATGTAAACAAGAATTGTGTTCTTGTTATTTGGTGATATTATGAATACTAAATAAACAAAAATAAGTAGCCAATAATGTTTATAAAATGTACACAAAATGAGTACAAGCTAAAATAAATGAAAAAATTTCAGATATTTTTTTATTTGAACACAAAACTAGTACATATCGTCTACAAAAAATTATATGACCTTAAATATTAGGGAGATGTGACTTGAGAATTTGGTCATATAGGACAAGTACAAAACGCTACAAGAACAAAAATAAAGAAACTACAATTTTTTATTTTTTTGTTGTTATTTGGACATAACACGTTTATAACGCTAAAATTATAATTTTAAAAAATGGCAAAAGAAATCTCGAAATTAGGTTTCTTTAAACAATATGCGAAACATGTATAAGATAAAAAACAATACGTGCATTATATTAGACATACTGAAAATGTCGATTAACTCAAACAAATTTTAAAGGTCCATTTTTCATTTCTTATCAGAATAAAGTTAAGAAATATTACAACAATAAAGCATCCTATGAATAAATAAGATCTTATTCGAATTTTTCACATAGTAGTTGATCATTATTACCTCCAAATTTGGTTTCTAAACGCGGGTCCTTTCCTTCTTGTTCACATCAAGACATATAGTTCTTTTCATTCAAGAACACTCTATTTATGTCTTTTTTTCCCTTTTTCATGACTTGTATCAGTTCACTCATCTATCTCCCTCACTCATTTAATCCTTCCCTCTCAACTTCGGCACACAAACCAAGATCTTCCTCCTCCTCCTATATATACATAGAGAGAGAGAAGCTTTAAAACGTTACAAAGCACTTGGACATCTAGTGGCGGAGCCAGGTTTTAGCAGAACTAGGATTCTAGCTAAGAGAGTATTGAAAGCTGCCTCCGTCACTGATACAGTGTGTACAATGTTAAAAAAATTATATATTACAAAATTACATTAAATTAAATTAAATATTCGAATATAGGTAATAATTATATAACTATTTTTGCACACTCAAGTTAAGAAATAGTAATTGATTTCGACGCGTCGACTTGCCTTAAAAGCGTTGCAAAAACACAAGAAACGACAGTACATGGCCTTTGTTCCTCGTCCCAAGACATCTGCAATCGGTAAAAAAACACAAGAGAGGGAAAGAAAATGCCTATGAAGTTGGTGGATGCTACCGTCTCAAGCTTCGGCGGGGTGATTGAGTCTCAAAGATCAAAAGCCCCAAAAAAAAAGCCAATCTTATTCTTTTCTTGGCTGACAAAGACTTTTCCACTAATCTTAGCTGGTGTCCTGATTTGTCTATGAACATCTCCAATTTAAGTTTTTCTCTTCATTTTGATTTTTGGGTATTTGTTCTTTTTTTTTTTCGTTTAAAAGTGTTACAAATTGTGATGTATGTGACGTTATTTGAAGAATCTTAAAAAGTTTGTTTGTTAGTTACAGCCTTATAGGGGTTCAATAGTACTGAGATTGGTGGCCCTTCCTTCCATGAACGGAAGGTGTTGACTTAGTGGCGGAGCCCCGCTAGACGAGGGCCATGGCCAAAGAGTGCCCGAACACCCTCTGGTGCCTTAGTGGATCCGCCACTTTAGACATCACCACCTACACTATTATGATACAAAACCTGCATAACATTTACTGGGGCATGTTCAAAGACATGGAAACCTCGACATTGTATTTGTCGACAACGACTGTTTGTTCGATTGAATCGATGATTGGAGCCCGAGAGAAGTGAGAGTCGCGAGAGAGGAAGAGAGAAGTTATAAAGAAAAGTGAGAATCGCGAGAGAGGAATTGACAGTGATAGAAAAAAAAAATGAGACACATATAATCGTTGAGTGGCGCGTGAAACATACTCACTAGGCTCCCATTTTAAAATTGCATTTTTTTTTCTCGATTTTAAGATTCATGTTGTCTACTATTGAAATTTAAAAGATAAAAAGACCAAGACGTGTAATTTCCTCTAACATTAACTCCAACTACTCTTTTATCTTACTCCTTATCTCTAAATTAACTAGTACTCCCTCCATTTCACAATACACATTTTTTTAAAATTTTGACACATATATTAAAAAAGTGATTAATTTATATTAATTATAGTGATAATTTACTTTATGAACTTCCTAAATTTGGCACATGGAGCATTTTGTTGTAACCTGAATTTAAAGACCACTAACAATTTAATACAATGAAAAATATAGAACAAAATAGTACTCCCTCCATTTCACAATATATGTTTTTTTAGCAAAGTTGTTTTTTTTTTCAAAATAATTGACTTTTCATAAAATCAAGAATTTTTTTACTATTTTATTCCACATTTACCCTTGTATTATATTGTTAGTCAATGTGTCAAATTTATGAGGGCACATAAAGGCGGTCATACTACTTAAATAACTGTTGAAGATCTCTTCTCTGCACATAAATTTCAAGACCAAAATTTTTACTGCATATATTTTACTAGTTGATAGTGTCATTTGTTTGAGATGACCAAAACAGTATGAGAAAAGACAAAAAGATGAATATTGACAAATATCCTCTGGATTTTTGTACGACGTCATGCATAAACAAGAACAAGGTTGGTGCAAATTTTGACTTGAATTTTGATAGTTCATCCTCAAACAGGCATAAACAAGACAAGAGTATGGAAAAAGAAAAAGAAATGAACACTGCAAATTATGGATTTGATTTAAACAAGTTTTCTGCTAAAGGAGAAGAAGTGTTCGAAGAAAAAGAGCTTCAAGGAGTCAGAGATACGTTAAAAATTTGGTTCCCTAAGTTTTATTAGTGCATGTGTAGTTGCATTTGGGAAAAAAAAATATCCAAGTGTAATGAACAAATAATCCTTTTCATTTGTTTGGGGATGTGATGTTTATATATACTTTTTGCGAATCGATCTACTGACAATAGACTCATAAGTTGAAATTTCTTTGTTTTAATGATTGAAAGGGAGTAGAATATAAATTCAACAAAATTGTAGTAATTGTTACAAAATGATTAAACTTGCAACACATAAATGATCAACACTAAACTTTTTAATACTGAAATGATTAAATCAAACACTATTGAGAACTTCTTCTACCAAAGCTCGGTCACATTTTATCTGAGTAGGAAGTTTGCCTTCACTTTTTAACATTGCCTTGTTAATATGTGGAATCTTTCATTTGTGACAACCTTTTGCCTTCATATTTTCCACCATAAACAATTGCAATATCAAAAATATGCAATTAGACTTCACTGCAAAGTAAGTCTCAAATGACTTGTACACAACATTTACTAGTTCATCAATACTTCTGGTTGACTCCTTGTAATGTAAAGCTTGAATTGCATTAAAAAACCCAAGGTCTAAAAAATTTAAATCTGGAGAATTAGGAGGTTGACACATCAAACGAATACCGCATCCTTCTTCTCTGGCTGCTTGACAAAATTCAACATCATTGTAATCAATGTGCGTTTTTGCATTATCTTGTCGAATAAATATAGGGTACCTTAAATATTCTCTTGACCATTTCGCCTTAATGGCAAGCCTCATAAATTCTTTATTCACCGAAGTAATTGGTTTTGCCTCCAACATACCTGCAACTTTATTAACGCTATTCCTTTTTGTCGGCTCTTGGGTGATAAAAGGAAATACACCAATCTTTCCATCAAAAGTTCCTTCCCTTCAACATCAAACCTTGGACGAGCTAAAGCAACTAAAAACATGACTTTGCAAATGAAGTTTTTGCTTTTGCAAGTGTGCATTGGTTCATCCTCATTTGGTAACAAGTAATACTTCTCGGATCTTTTTGTCATGTAAACCACTTTTCATCAATATAAACAATGTTATGCATCCCCTTAAATGTTGACTTCGATTTTGATGATGATGATTGCAAAACATCCATGAAAGATGTGCTAAGTTGCAGACTTGTTGATATCTTGATATAAAGCACGTTATGCTTGTGCTATTCACATTGATCATGATGAGGACAAAGCCAAGACGCGTTACAATCAATACAAGGTGCGTAGATCATCCATTCCAGAAGTCCAAAGTATCATATATTCATCAAAGCGCGTTAATGCGTATACAACGCACGTTATATGCATGTTGAATGATATCAACAACATTATAGAGCGAAATGTGCAACCTTTGATGAAATGCTCAACGCACATTACACAAGATGCAACGCACGTTGACGGGGTTCAGATGAGGACAAAACCAAGACGCTCCTCGAGATTTGAATTTGAATATTCTCTAACATGCTGACGTAGATTAAAGGTGTGATCTTGAATTGAAGACAACAACGCACGTTACACCATGTACTACGCACGTTGAAGAATCATTGGGTGAATGTGCATATTCTGGAATGACGATCAACGCACGTTGAGAAAGCCACAAGTCATGTTGGTGCATCATCAACGCACGTTGAAGGAGATACAACGCACGTGGAGGAAAATGCATTCAAGGCAGTGGCTACCAGAGTTCTTGCAATGCAATGCGCGTAGATGGGTTATCAAATCACAAAAATCAATGGAACAAAGTACAACACACGTAGAGAGATATACAATGCATGTTGTACAAGGTGATGTCATTTAAAACATAATGTTTAATTCTCTCACAATGGCTACTTTGAGGCTCCAACGGCTATATCTTCAAGAGTGGCTATAAATAGACATCCTTAGACAGAAGAGAAGTAAGAGAGACATTTGCTAAGACTTGCTATTCACTTTCTCTCTCACTTATATATTTCTAACCCATTTGAGCTATTTACTTGCTATCTTACTGTTGGATTTGAGTTAGCTTTAATCTACTATAACTTTGGGTTGAGCTTGTAACAAACAAGGTTGTTTGCTTGTGGTAGATAGATTTTCTTGTTGTGCCTTAAAAAAACAAGAGTGGTTGCTAGTGAGCCTTAGAAAACTAAAGTTTGGTTTTGCTTGTTGATCCCACAAAAACAAGTGGTTCGGTTTCCTAGTTTATCCCTAAAAAACTAGAGGTCAGGTTTGCTAGTTGAGCTTGCAAAAACTAGAAGTTGAGGTTTCCTAGTTGAGCCTCCAAAAACTAAAGGAAGGTTTTCTTGTCGAGTCTGCAAAAACAAGATGTAAAAGTTTTCTTGTTGATCCTGCAAAAAAAGGTGTAACGGTTTTCCTCCACCTGCAAGTGAGGAAGAATTTTTAGTGGATTGAACTATCTAGTTGAGCTAGAGGAGTGGACGTAGGTCAAGGAAGATCGAACCACTATAAATTGGATTTGTCATCTCTTCCCTTACTATCTCTTACTTAATTGCTTTGCATTGCATTTAATTTACATTGTTGTGTGTGGATTAGATCTTTAAAGCTTCCGCATTTACTCTTTGATTTCGGTTTGAAAGAAAAATTTTGTTATTAGTTTTAGTTTGCAAAAGTTTTTCAACAAATTCTTTAACTTGCTAAAAATCTAATTCATCACTCTCTTAGATTGCCATTCCATTCCCCATACTGGGACTTAAATTAAAGATTGGACATGTGGTATGCTATTCTCGTCAAGCATTGAAATGCAAAATTGCAATCGAGATCTTTCATTTTCTTCCTTAAAAAATGGTTTTACGGCATTTGATTGCCTTCGCAATGCTCCTGACTTTGAAAGCCTATGACGTGCTTGCATTAATGTTCAAAGAACATGCTAGTGATGCAAGGGATGTTCGATTTTTTAGCTGGATCTCATGAAGTCGACCCAAGTCAATTTGAACTCTCTTATAACCACTATTTTTTGTCCTTCTGTGACAAGGATCACCACTATTTTTGACCATTTCCAAACACGTTGAATATACTAATAGAAACTAGAAAATTGTGATGCTACTGAAGATGTTATGCCCTTCTTTAATTTCCCATCAACACTTTTGCCCAAAAGTATTTCATATATTGCTCTACGTTGATCATTGGACAAATTAGGTTTCGATTTTCCTAAACACAAAGACAACAAATTAAACATATTAAATTATTTGAATATGGATTGCCAAACTATACGATTTTGTTTTTGCTAATATTATTAATAAATTAAAAAATCCAAGATCTAAAACATTTAAATCTGGAGAATTAGGAGGCTGACACATCAAACGAATATCGCATCCTTCTTCTCTGGCTGCTTGACAAAATTCAACATCATTGAATCAATGTGTGTTCTTGCATTATCTTATTGAATAAATATAGGGTACCTTAAATCTTCTCTTGACCATTTTGCCTTGATGGCAGACAACACCTTTTCAATTAAATATGACCTTATAACTTCTTTATTCACCGAAGAAATTGGTTTTGTCTCCAACATACCTGCAACTCTGTTAGCACTATTCCTTTTTGTCGGCTCTTGGGTGATAAAAGGAAATATACCAATCTTTCCAGCAAAAGTTCATTCCCTTCAACATCAAACCTTGGACGAGCTAAAGCAACTAAAAACATGAATTTGCAAATGAAGTTTTTGCTTTTGCAAGTGCGCCTTGGTTCATCCTCATTTGGTAACAAGTAATACTTCTCAGATCCTTTTGTCATGTAAAACCACTTCTCATCAATATAAACAATGTTATGCATCCCCTTAAAGATTGGATCATATGGTATGCTACTCTTATCTAGCATTGAAATGCAAAATTGCAATCGAGATATTTTTTTTTCTTCCTTCAAAATGGTTTTATGGCATTTGAATGCCTCCGTAATGCTCCTGACTTTAAAAGCCTATGCCATGTGCTTGCACTAATGTTCAAAGAACATGCTAATGATGCAAGGGATGTTCCATTTTTTAACGGGATCTCATGAATTCGACCCAAGTCAATTTGAACTCTCTTACGACCACTATTTTTTGACCGTTTCCAAACACGTTGAATACTACTAATAGAAACAGGAAATTGTGATGCTACTGACGATGTTATTCCCTTCTTTAATTTCCCATCAACACTTTTTCCCAAAAGTATTTCATATATTGCTCTACGTTGATCGTTGTACAAATTAGGTTTCGATTTTCCTAAACACAAAGACAACAAATTAAACATATTAAGTTATTTGAATATGGATTGCCAAACTATATGATTTTGTTTTTGCTAATATTATTAATAAATTAAACAAACAAGAAAAACAAATGCACCAAAAATTAAATAAATTAATGCATATGTACCAGTTGGGACTGAAATGAAAAAAACATGAATTCAGGGAGTGAAGAGAAACTATTTTGATATTTTACGTACTGATCTAGACTTATTTTAAAAATTGACGACCTTTCGTTGACGCATATATCCCAATCTCGAACCGGAGTACGCAAGTCCGAGCAACCAAACATCGTAAAACCTCTAGGGTTTAACCCCCACACTAGTGTGCTAAAAAAAAGAGCGGGAGGGAATCAAAATCTCGAACCACATTTCTCAGTTCCCTCTCTGCGACACCGTTTTGAACACACCAATGTCAGTCAAACTCCGCAAACTCACCGTTCTCGGCGAGTTCAAGCCGTTTGGTTTGATCGCCGAGGCACTTGACGGGAAGCCTTTGGACGACGCTGCCGTCGATAAATATGATTACTTCCTTTTTGATGCCGAAGTAACCCGAGACAGAGATGAATCTGGAAATTCATGTGATTCCCCTTCTGTCTCTAGAGATCATGGCGACAACGAGCTCTTCATTAGGGGCAAAAGGTAATTTCTCTAGTCTTCATTGTTCAGCCAGCTACATTGTTGGTTTGTTTGCGTGAATTGTGCTAATTGTTGGTGAGGAAGTGTTCATTGGTTGTTTTGTACTAATTGTCGGGTTCAGTTATTTATTAGTTGAAGCTAAGCTTGATATTTTGATTGCAGTCTAGTTTATTACTATGAAATTTATTTTAATCTGGTGAGAATCTGAGCACTAACCGATGCGTTTTAACAAGTTAGTTGGATAATTCCATGATGGGATATTGATTACTTGGACATGTCAATATATTGATCGTCTCCTGGTGCAATGTAGCTATACATGTTATGTTGATGCAATTATTTTAATGTATTTGCATTTATTATGTTGAGAATTCGTTGAATTTTAGTTTCAAATATGGAAATGAGGTATATTCAAGTATGATTTTCTTTTTTTAGATTATCTTTCGTTTCTAAGAGAAATTTTATTTTGTAACTTCATGTGCGTACATTGATAGGATTGTTTACATCGACTAAGATGTAACCTTTGAAGTTGGTGATATATTAATCAAAGTTTATTTGTTAAAAGTGTAATGTCTTGCAAATAAGCATGGGCGTTATGTGACTTGGTGTGTTCACGCAATATCTTCGTAGACTATAATAGTGTTAACCCTTTAAGATTAATTTTGGTGATAATTTTCCCTTTTCATTGTGTATGTTTTGTTATTCCACTCAAGGTCAGCTGATCATTGTTTGACAACTCTTCTGACATCTGTAATAGGATTATATGGTCTATGGGTTTGCGAGTATTAAAGAGATTCACCTTATCCTCCCAAGTTGTGACGGTAATTTTTACTTTTTGATGTTGGACTTCTTTTCATACGTTCTGCTTTTAATTGCTTATTGTGCAATTCTTCAAGTATTGATACAGCAATGTGTTTTGAGTAGAATGGTTTGATTGCAACTAAAATAATTAAGCGACTTTTGGATATGCTGGAAGCTATCTTCCGGAGCATCCACTGTCATTCTTAACTGATTATCTGATGTCCATTTGGCCTTGTTCGTGGTTTTTGATTGATTTGAAGCAAGGGCAAGGCGTCCTACAAAACAGAACGAAGTACAATATAAAAAAGTGATTTTAGTGTGTTACAACAGTGTAATGATAAGTAAAATTGCAGTATTCTTTAATTTGTTGATTTATTTTTAGTGTGTTACAACGTTATTAGCTTCTCCCCATCTTCATTCAAATTAGCAAAACTTATAAGGAATTAAGGAATGGTTAAGAATTTGGCTTATAAAAGGTCATGTTTTTCTAATCGTTGTCATAAGGATGCAGGGATTAATTTGAGGGCAAGCACAGCCACTATTATTGAATATATATGTTTATATAAGTTGTCAAACTTAAATGCACTTATTTAGATGGTATGTGAATTGGGTACTGAAAATGATTAGATGTCATGATTTTGATGACTGCACTCATGAGACTTTTTACATATATGAACTTTTTTCTTCTGTCTGTCTGTATCTCTGTGCGCATTTCTGCAATAATGTTTGGTAGAAGATTTTTGGGTCACTCAAGTTTTAATAACAAAGTTGGTGTTGGAAACGGGCGCATAGAGCACCGAGAAATTTACTTACCTTGGAAATCCTAAGCATTTGTACATAACACATTCCATCAAAAGGTTTATGCACCCATTTCAATCCGTTATTATATTTTCACTAAAGTTTTCAAAAA
>CAODLS013554480.1:0-13899 GCA_948243855.1 Flueggea neowawraea | reverse complement strand
ATTACACTATACCTCAGATACGGTAATGTATTTAACCCTTAGTTTTCTACTAATCAGTTGTTCAATTCATTGTGAAATGCAACAACTCTTTTCACTAATCTTTTTAGTCCATTTTGAATTATAAAATTACACTTCCAACCGCATTACTTTTATTTAATTTACAACATTATCATTACGAGAGTTAAACTTTTTACAAAATTTTACCTCTGAATAGTAACTTCTATTTTTTGAATCATTTTTTAACTAAATATACACATTTTCACTCCCTAACTCAAAGATTTTATTAATTATTAAATTTTATGAATTATAAACTCTAATTACAATTGTGATATAAAGATTAACGCAAATCGTGGTTCTACTAATCAAAAAAGACATGGGGAAAATTTGAACTCGTACCGGAAAAGATAGCTTTAGAAAATAGAATGACAACTCAAAAGGTTGACAAAGTGAAAGGAGACGTAGGATTGGCTTTAAGTTGCGTAAGAAATAAGCCTAAGTATATGGTTGGTTTACGGATGTAGGACCACCAAAAATGAAAGCAGTGGACCCTACTTTGACACACACACACGTCGTCTCCTACGTGGACATCACTTCCAAGCCACGCAAAGCACCCTCATTTCTTAGCACCATATATATCGCCACTCTCTAATTTTATCATCACTACTAAAAATCCTTATCCTAGCACAATATTTATTATCATTTTCATGTACAGTGTTAGGATACAATCTGAATGCAAAGAATTCTACACATGTGATAGATATATTAGTTGTGGAAACTTATAATTTTATGTCTTAAAATTTTTGATAAAAATGTAATGTCAAGTTTATTTGAACGTTCTTTTATTAAGTCACATACGATGTGGTTAATAAGACTAAATTAATAATAAAGATAGGTATTAAATCAATGTGTGTTACTTTATTACCATGTAATTCATAATTCTCTTGTAGACTCTTTGGGTCCATCATATAGTTTATTATTATTTTTATATATATTTATGATATAAAGTTTAAAATGTAACAAAAGGTTACACAATTTTTATTACAAAACTTTAAAAATAGCATTCGGTTAATTTTTTTAAAATCGAAATAAAGCATTCCCGTACACAATTGTTTATTTCCCTTAACTATTATAAAATCGAAATAAAGCATTATATATTACAAATAGTACTGATAAAACGTTTCATATTTTTGAAATGTTTCTTAAATGAGTTTGAGTTTCCGCATATGTAATTTCTATTAGAATTTTTTCCGTTCATGATTAGACAAGTTAAATATGTTTTTCCTATATGGCCCATTTCAACATGATTATTTATGATAATGTAAATTAGAAAGTCAGCACAATTATTTGAATTCTATTAAAAAAAGTACCCAGATTATCAGAGACCAAAAAATAATTTTGTCAAACAATTAAAATCAAACCGTTTGAATTGACTTGTCAAAACCTCCTCATATCTTTTGCAGCAAAACTCTGACACCTTTTACAGCGAAATTCTCGTTTTATTTTTTGTGTCCCACACTTGAGCATCACAATTAGAATAATACAAAAGAGAACGGTATCTTCAATTATATTCGTTTTCATTTTTTCCTTATTTATATGAAACTAGTATACATATCCGTGCGATACATATGCTACGTGATAGATTCTTTCATGAATTGTCGATTTTTATTATAATTTACTTATTTTGAATTCATTAATTCTATTTACTTGCATTTTAAGAGTGGTATTGAATTTTATAATTATTAAAACATAATTTGACAGAAGATAATATTATAGATTCAAGATTAATCACCTATTTGTGAATTCAGTGAGACAAATTGACAATTATTTGTGGTTGATATGAAATGTATAATTAAAAAAAAAAGATTGAACCAAAAGCTAATATATTGCAAATATTAAAATAGATTTGATTATAATATATGGTAAACTCTGTCTTTTTTTTTTCATATTGTCTTTAACTTGCTTTTGAATGTTAAAGAATTACAAGATTAATCTTCTTATTGTTAAATTAATAGGCTTTTAAGAGAAAATTAGTACATTTGAAATAACATTTTTCAAACGTGAGAAAATCCTACAAAAAATGGTTGCATCTCTTAATTTAAATATGAATATTTGTTTGAGTCTCCCTTTATTACAAATGCTAAAATAATATAAAGATAATATATTAACATTGTAAAATCAATTACAGTCTCATTAAGAAAATAAATTTTTAATAAAAAAAAAGGAAATTATGATAAAAAATTTAGTTACACTTATTGTAATTAATATTTTGATCAAAAAGTCGTAATTAATATGATATCAAATTTTTTTATTTATTTTATTCTATTTATGGTAATCTAAAAATTATTGAATAATTTTAAATATTAATACTTATCATTAAATTAGAATATCAAATATCAATATTTTAGGATGCTAAATATTAATATTTTATAACTAATATATTCAGCCTTTATATATTATATATAGATAAATTATAGGTTGACTGAACGACAACTATAAGAAATTTTTTGGACTAAAGTGCAAAACAATTTTATTTTCTCTTGTCTCCATTAAAGATTGAATCTGAAATATTCAACTGTAAATACTATGTAATTATTGTCAAATTCAACTCTGAAGCCGACAATTATAAGAAGCTTGATATCATATATAATATCATATCTACTGCTAATAATTTGGACTGACTGCTTTAAATTTTTATTTGTATTAAGCTAATAATATCCTACTTTAGGGTAATAAATTTCTGTACAGTCAAATCTCAAAAACTGAGAGACGGCGACACACAGCATGAGAGAAATGATGCATGAAACTTGACAGAAGCAGCCAAAAATGTTGAAGAAGGAGGATGATGAGGAAATGAGCTAGGATGATCTTGAGTGACGTGAAAAAGACCAAAAAAAATAATAGATTATCATGGTTAAGGAAAAGGCGTCACCTGGGGACGGCTTTTCTGGGAATTCTTTTGATCTCCAAGACTCCAACGAGGCCAAGGGTATAATCTAGCCCTTCGAGGTCTCATCAGCTCTTAGACTTTTTTGTATCTTCCTTTTCTTTCCCTCTTTTTATAATTTTTGTACTCTTCTGCAAGAATTCATTAAAAAGGATTAGTCTAACCAAATTTGTAGTAATATCAACAAGTATCCTTTTTCTTGTAATCTCCTTTTAATAAAAAAAAGAGAGTTCTAATATGAATTATTAACCAACTGAAAATACTTTTTTTATAATAACTGAGTAATATGATAATTAATTGTCGCATGTTATCTGTGTGTATACGACTACTCTTAGTTATAAGTTAGTCGTGATTCTTCTCGTAAGGTGCTTTATTTAACTCAAATAATTAATTTCAACTATAAGAAACATTTTTGTGATTAAGCAAGGAGAAAAGGTTGAAATTTTATAAATATATTTGCGATCTAGATGAATAAAAATTCAAAGACTATACGACTTGTAGAAAACCATATGCTGGTGAGACCAAGAAACGGATGAGCGGAGTGTGGCAGAGCCATAGTGTGCGACAATCACATGAAGTCTGAATAACCTAGTACTTATTTATGATTACTTAAACCTTAATTGATGAAATTTACATAAAAACATAAAAACGAGACAGGATCTTGTAATACTCAAATCACATGGCTAATTCATGTGACTTGCTCGAAGTCCACCCAACATGTGTACGATCCTATTTTCAATAAAATTTTGTATAAATTGTAACTGTGCTTGCTTTAGCTCTTCTCATATGGCTTGTTCCCATGTTTAATTGTGTTCACTAAGTGCTGTGAATTTCTTTTTTTAAAATCTTTTTTCGATGCTTTTGTAAACAATATCTTTTGTTCCTTTTTATTGTCAACATCATTTTGAAATATCATAGGCGTAGAACCTATTAATAATTTTATATGCACAAATAAATTTTTCCAGTGGCCAAAATAAAGGTTTATTTATAATTTAATTTGGATTTGGTAGAGAATGAATATACAGTGTGGGGACTAAAAACGATGGAACAATTTTGGTTTACATTCTTATAAAAAAAAGAAAAAATTGGTGGACAGCCATTATCGATAATTCAAGGATTGACAAATTCTCTTTCATAAAATTGAACCTCGTTCAACAACTTCTTGATGTTGGTTTATATAGTTTGGTTTGTATATTTCAATGACTAATATTACCAAACGCAATGATTTAACAATGAATCTGTTGGAACTATATGAAAGCAACGGAGTCAGAAATCGAAGAATATAGGGTCAGTGTTAGAACTGGGTGGGACGAATTTCGGACTCTAGGGGCAGAAGTGGCTCGGTGGTGGGGGAGTAAGAGTACTTTGGACCTGGACCTCCGGTGGGTTCGGCTGGCCTCCCTCTGCCACTGTATGACTATAATCCGACTTTTTTATTAGTACTAGTAGGCAACTAAACTCGACTACAAAATTGGACCATTTTTCTTTTTTAGCAAAACAAATCAAAATCTCATTTCAAATCAGAAGTCAAAACGGCTGGAATACAATTTGGATGGGAGAAACCCATATATGACGACCTGTAAAGGAAGTAGTCTCTCTAGCAAGAGTATTGGCTGCTACATTCACAAACCATTTTACAAAAACAATTCCAACATTCTGTAGAGTTAATAATAAATGTCGACAATCATGAACAAGAATACCAAAAGAATTATGAATGTGCACCGAAGAGTTGATGGCCATGACAATAACTTGGCAATCCGATTCAATCACAACGCCACTTCTCCTCCGTTCACACAAGCAGCTTAACACCTCCGTAATACCCATAATTTCAACACCATTTCACTTGCAAGCATAAATTAAACCAATCACTTCCTTATGTTGCGCATTGTACAAGGGCGTAGGTCATTTTAGACCAGGTTATTTCCTAATTTTAATGATACCCCAAAATTAAGGAAATGCTAGTATGAGATAATTTTTCAAATGATAATAAATATTGTGCATGAAATAACCAAATTCTAGATATTGTGCAATAACAGATTGATACGTCATAAAAAATGTTGATAATTTTCTTTTGTTGACGGCATAAACTATTCTTATTAGTTATATTTTCTACATCAAAATTAAAATAACTTTTTTTCCAAGTCTGTCCAGTGCATTACAAATTTCTATTTCAACTCTTTAGAAGTTTTTTTTGCAAGTCACAAGTATTCGTTTTATGGTCTTTTCTTTTTTATCAAGAGGTTTTATGGTCTAAAACTAATTATGTTCAGAGTTTAATCTCAATCAACACTCTTCATTTTTTTCAATCGGTGTATTTAATAAAATTTGAACTCGAGAGTTCTTCCTATAAATTCAGTCTATATTACCAATTGATCTACAATATGTGAGTAGTTTTTAAAAGTTTTAAATAAAAAATGACAAAAGAACAGACATCTTACCATCTTAATTAATCTCATTGATCTTCTAATTCACTGAACTTGTAATGAGGATATTTCAACATCTGATTGCTTACTTAGCAATCCCAAATAACATAATTGGACATCCCGTAACAGAAAGCCACTATCCAATCTTGTCACAGATAATTTAATTTATTTATTTATTCATTCATCATTATTATTACAACCAATACAAAAAATCCATCTCCCACTTCCACATCACAATCTCCAAACAAACTTATCAGGTCACCAACACCAAGCAGAATAGTTGGACGCACAATATTATAAAACTATTTGACTCACACAAATGTCAATCTCAGTGCATCATTGCCATTATCATCCACAAAATAATCAAAAAAATCAAGTCCTGAAACGTGGCGTTCTCAAATGCTCATGCAGCTATATCAGATGTGGAAGAAAATTAAAGAAAAAGGCTTAGTAGTATCACACTAGCTAGAGTTGCTTTCAAATACCAAATTTTCTGGACCTTGCCAACTATGTATGAGAATCTCTCCACGACTATCACCAAGGCTTAAAAAAGCCATTTGACTTTGTGGGTAGAAGTTGATGGAGCTTCCTTACCTGTCCACCACTATTAAAGGAGACTTCATTTGCAATCATTAGGACTTCATGGGATATAAGTGGCCATTAACATATTCCAAGTCAATATATAAACGCTCAGTGTAGTAATTTTAAAGTTTTAAGAAAACAACGAAAGTCAAAAGCAGGCAAGTAGTGGCATTCAAAACCAAAGCTTCTCTTAGGAATGTATGACGACTTGATCTTACGGGAATCAATCAAGAATTAGCAGCACTGTTTTGCGTTTTCCACGTTACGTATACATAATTTTTACTCGAAAGAACCACCTCCTTGCTCACCAACCTAGCTATACTATGCTCGTGAACAAATGACATTATTTACTCCCAACTCTACTACTACTAGACAGATTTCAAAACAAACAGTAGTGAACATTCCAGATACATATAATCGTCCAGTTCAAAAAAAATACATATATTTGTTTTGGAATGACATTTTAATTCCACCAAACGAACCATCTGAACCTAATTAGAGTTGACTGATTATTGTTCAAATTGGATTCGGATAAAATACAAATTTTAAAATTGAGTTTGAGTTGGTATAGGCCAAGCATTTCCCACCTCAAATCTAAACTAAAACAATATCATATACATAATTAATATATATATTTGACTTTATATTTTGTATATTAAATTATATATTTTATGATATATAAAACAACATGATTATGCATACCAATATATACATTTTTTAAAAAAATATAAAATTTTAAGTACTCCCTCTTTTTTTCACAATAAGTACTTTTCAAAGTTATAGTGCACACATTAAGAAAATAATTAGAGTACATTAACTATAGTACTAATTTACTATATTATCTCTATTAATAATTCATTGAAAATACTAAATTATATATTATTTGTAAATCATTAACTGCAAAGATATATTTAGAAAATTATGTTCAAAAGTTTCTTGATTTTGTAAAATATCACTTATTTTAACAAAAGAGAATTTTTTTAAAAAAATACTTATTGTGAAAAGGAGGGAGTACTATAAAATTTTAGTAATAGATTTGTAGTGCATTAATAGTGAAATCAACTTTAACATTAAAGAGTGACAAGTTTGATTCTCTGCGAGGGCAAACCTCCTAAAGACAAACTTCCAATCCAAAAATTCTAGCAAAATTTAAACTAAAAACTCTACTTTTCATGCTAAGTCAAATTCTTTAACTGTCAAAACACTTTATCTTACAAGCAAGAGACATAATTATTTTTTGGTAGATTAAGTGATAAATGATAGATACAAATTAAAAATTGATAAAGGTAATAAACTAAGGACAATTGCAGAAAAATTCAAAAAAATAATTTAAATTTTTAAAATGCAAAAACATTTAAAATGTCTACAAAAATGACCACTTTTTATTGTAATTTCAAAAATGTTTAAATTTAACTTTTGACCATCTTTTGACCGCACGTCAGAAATTTGACTGCATGTTGATCACGCGTTTAACCACACTCCAGAAAGTTTAATCATACGATAAAATGACTACAAAACGAAAACAAATTGGTTTCGTTATTCTAAATATGAAACTGAGTATAAAACGAGAACAAACTATTCTTATTTTTTCAGATTAAAAATGAGTACAAAATAAGAACAAACTAATCTCATTTTTTCAGATATGAAAATGATTACAAAACGAGAACAAATTATTTTCATTATTTCATATACGAAAATGAGTACAAAATAAAAACAGACCGAAAACAAACAAGAACAAAACGAGCAAATATATACAAATTTGGGTTCAAAATAAACACAAACGAGAACAAAATGAGTACAACGCGCAAATACATACAAAACTTAAGTACAAACTAAGCACTTTGATCACTACGAAATTATCATCGCCAAGAAGAGTGTTGTACTAAACATGCTGCCTTGATGCCATATTCATTTCTACAAATCCCAAATTATTCCAAGTCAAATATTTAAAAAAATGAAACAGAGTTCATCACAAACTCTTAAGAACTAACACCAATTATCATATATAAAAAGATGAATACCCAAAATCTCGTTTTGGGACTGTTTCTCATAATAACAAAATCGAATACAGTTCATATATAATTTCAGAATATATCCAACAGTTGTCAAATTCATAATTTCTGCGATTATAATTCATTCATAGATGATATTATGAGCTTATGACGTCGACTCAACTAAGAGAATTTGTTTTGGAAAACATCGCCTGAAAATTGACTCAACTACAATCTAGCTATGAGCGACCAAACGTTGACTGTGTGGATCATTTTCTAGCGCTATGCTATCTTCGGAACTAAAATGCTGAAGAACTTTAGTGATAACTGATATCCTCTCATTTACATCGCAAGATCCAGCTTGCTTCACTCTAGTTTCTTCCACTGGTTACCTCATTCTCTCGCATGAAATACATAGGCAGGCACATCACTATTGCTTAAAAGATATTATTCTCATCATAACAAGCACAACACCTGGAAATATTTGGAAAATACCAATGAAAACTCAAAAAGACTGCCTTTGCTATTTAAAGTCTAAAGTGATCATTTGAAGACAACGACAGATACACAGAAATTCAAAAAGATCTTAATTTTTGGCTTCAATTTTTACTATTATCCTGGCAATCGAAGAACCCAACTTGAGAACTAAGCTACCACAAATGCACAAAATTAAGTAGGCAAAGGAAAAGAGATTACCTGATATCAACACCACCTTTAACAACATATTTGGAAAATTTTTGGCGAACCCACAAATCAGAAGCAGCAGTGGAAGAACTAAGTGGGGCCAACATCTCATTGGGGATACCCGCAAATCCAATTGTTTCCTCAACAATCTAATTAACAATAGAAGAGAACAAAAACTAAAAATTCATAGATTCACCAAAGTAATTAGACACGAAACATAAACAATCAATCCCTATTTCTTTGCAATCCATCCGTCGTCGCCGCCTCTCTCTCACTCTCGCTCTCTCCAGTCACGCCGTCTCTCTCTCTCCCCCTGCATTCTTTCGTTCTTTTTATCGCATTCGCCCCTTCGTCTTCGACAACAGCTGGATCTTTCTTTTCCTTCTAAAACATTGCCTCCTGCTTCAATCTCACAAAAGCTAAGAAACCACAAAGCAAAAACCGAAAACCATCAACGAAAGCATTCAAGGCAGCGGGTGCCGAGAGTGTTAGAGAGAGGAGAGAGAAACTAAAGTGAGAAGCATGACGTAGAGAAAAGAGAGGAGAGAGAGAGAGAAAGTTGGGTTAAAGGGGGTGGTGGATCTAGTTGACACAAGGCCCAAAAAGGAGAGGAGAGAGAAGTAGATCGGGAGGCGGAGAGAGAAGGAAGAGAGGGAGGCAGAGAAGGAGACGGAGGATAGACGGAGAGGAGGTGAGTGATGAGAGAGAGCGAGTGAGGCAAAGCACAACCGTTCCAAGAACTATTTATATATTTAAGCATTTTAAAAATTTAAAATCCTAATTTTAACATTTCAAAAAATTTAATATACAAGAAGATATGAAAAAAATATATAATTATAAAATTAAACCAACAAGTTAATTTTCTCAATAAACTACATATTAAAAAATAAAAAAATAAATAGAAATATACAATAATATCTTATATGAATACAGCCCAAGGCCACAAAAGTCTGTCAAAAGAAAAGCTGCAGCATAGGGGGTGCAAGGGGAATTAACACCACAAATATCTGCTTCAGTCTTCAATGGATAGCCACTAATGGTGACATGTCATGATTAGCAATATCCCAATTCATCGTAAAGATGACTAATAATCAGATATAGTTGGTGGCGTGTTATACTCTTCTATTATAACTTATTAGAAGTGTTCAGTCTTTTTTAAAAAAAATATTATACTTAGAAGTTCAAATCACTCTTTCTGATTAGTACCCTTTGATCCACATGACATGAGATAATCAAACAATGTAATTCTCATTAGCTAGAAGAGAACTTTCACAAGGAAAATTAACACTTTCACTAAAGAAAAAAGGAAGGATCAGTCTTCCCTCCTAAAAAAAAGAGGTTTGCTCATGAGATGAGACAATAACGGCAACATACAAAAGCAGTGCACTTTTATAATACAGACCTCAAAAATTTTTAATATACCCCAGGATCAGACTTATGTGCGCACTCTACTCACTTGTAGAAGTGGTATATGCAAATGCACACGTAGTAATTAATAGAACTTGAGTCACAATGGAGTCTTACAGCATTCACAGGAATCAGAAGTGCACTAATGTTTTTCTGAAGGTAATCCAGTAGACCTCTCCAGATCAATCTTGCAATCCTCTCTCAGATCTCGCAGTGCAACATAGCTGGCTTGCTGCAACAAATGTTTCAGAGTATTCATTACATTTAACATAACGGACAAAATATCTTATTCAAGGCGCTAATTCATTGTTCATTGAAAAAAAAAAACACAAATAATCATGAAATCATAGAGACGTTGATCAAGATCACCATAAGACCGGCAACCAGGATATAAACAAGAAACACAAAATAAAACAAAGCCTTAAGGGTGTAATGAAGGTCACAATACTTGAAAGACAAGTCTACGATCTAAATAACCATGCTGAACTTAACAAACTAGCGAAAGGGTACTCACAAGCTGGCTGTTTTCCTGAGCAATGATATTCTCCATGTGATGAAAGAGAGATCTCCATTGAAGAGTGAGGTCGGATTCTAATTTTGACGAAGAATTGGCGCTTCCTTGGCCATGAACATTGGTTTGGTTTCCCCTTGCATATCTATTTGCCAAGATGCTTGCTTCTTTTTGACTCTTCCTCAATGCTGGATGGAAATGGGAAAATTACAAAATATTATTGAAATGAAAGGCAACATCACAAAGACCGCATTGCAAGTGAAAGAAATAATAGGTTCTACTGTTCACCGCAAACTCACCACCTATTCGACCTTTGATGTCCTGATACTGGAGATCTGACCAAATATAAGCAGCTGATCACCAGATTGCAGCAAAACATAGTTAGCATATACAGATAGATTTCCAGAACCAAGAGTATGACTAAGCAAAATCATAGCAGAACCAGTGTCAGGTTACATGTTACCTTTCTGGCAAAAAGAACAAGAGCAAGCTTTCAGTAAATTGGAACTGGCGTTCAAATTAGCATGACCTTCACCCTTGAGTGCTGTGCACCTATCCAACTCAAATGACCTGGGTCCATGCGACTTTGGCAATTTTGACCACTCAACAGCCCCATGTTTGCCACTGGCCAGCCTACCAATACCATAATTGTTATGATCACTCGGACAAACTTTACTAATGAACTCCTGAGTCACTGGAGCACTTTGTCCAGTATTAGAAGTGAACTTCCCTTCGTCACTATCTGTTTTGCGTGCCCCAGCGCTTGCGGGAATTGACGCACTAGAGGGACAACTGTCTCTGGATACTTCATCCACTTCCTCAACATTCTGTATCATTTTTCCATTCTTCACAAAATTGGCATTACCATCTAACAGAGTAGATGTTTCCATTGTTTCATTAGCCTTATGCGAGACGGCAGGCACTGTATTTTCTTGCGATGAATCGATCTTAAAATCAGTAGGTGATGAATCACAGCATGGCTCATCTCTGAAAGACAATAAATCCTTCTCATTACTACCCTTAGCCCCAAATTTAGTTTTACATTTCTCCCTCACCAAATTCTCAATTCCCAGGCACACTTGTTTTGCAAAACTGGAATCTCCATATTGACAAGCTGCATTTTCACCACATTGGTCCCCAGATTTCAGCCCTATACTGTCAGTAATCGATGAAAAGCCTCTTTTTACAGATCGATTAGTCACATCCCCCAAAACGACACGTGTTTCTGTAAACTCGCCAGAGAAGTTATCCCCGCTCATCATCAATCCAGCAACACAAAGAGATAGTGACCCGGTATAGAAACTAGCTTGCAAAACCGATAAAGATCGAAACCCACTTGTCAAATCCACACGAACCAATTAACCATTTCACCAATTCAAAAAATAGTCCCAAACCCACTATAGATTAAACCTAGTCACAGCACCTTTCATAAACATAAAAATTTAAACAAAAAAAATGAAATTAGTTTCGAATTTCAGACATAATTGCACAAAACCTTTCAGGAAAAACACGTTTTTTTCATACAAAAGAAAAAGATTATAATCTTGATAGAAATCTAATAGAAAACAAGCCATATCAATCCAGAGAGAAAAAAAAAAAGAGAACGAATTGGAGGGATTGGAGATTGCTGACCTTTGTTGTGGTAGTATATAGGTAGAGTGAGGCAGATTGTGGCTCTTGGTTTGAGTAGGATGGAGCTTGAATGTGTGGGTATGATCTGAAATTTTGGTGGAGGCGGGAACCTTCTTTTTGAATTCGGGTCCTCACCCGCCAGGGGCCCGCCGTTTTGATTTCTTTGCACTTTGTTTTGGTTTGGGGACAAGCGCGGGCCTTTTCCTCCTCCAGATAAAAAGTACTGGACCACTTTCTTTCTTGGACCAGGCATTGAAGACCCGGCTCGCGTCTGGCCCAAATCTTGCCTTAATTTCTTGAGTTAATTATGTGAAATATCTTAATTAAATTTCAGATATAACAAATAACACCTAAATTTAGTAATTAGGTGAATGTCATTTTTTTCAATTTCAACTTTATTATATAATACTGTTTGACATGATTCTACGAGGGTTGCCCTAGCATGTTTCAATTTCTATAATTTACAAAAATGACACCAAACTTATAAATTTTTTTTAGAAGTCTTTTTTTTTTTATTCATATTGTATGTTGATGCTGTTTAAATTTGGTTTATTTTGTACATATATCATTAATTGTGAAGACATTTTGATACATTTATAAATTTATAATGAAGTTAATTTAATTTTATAAATTCAGAATTTCGTATTTGAATACTTGTGGAAACATATGAATATATTAGAAAAAATGTTAAAACATTTGGAGACTAAAAAATTGTATAAAAATTAAAATTTAAATACATATGTATACTATAAAAAAATTGAGATTTGAATACATTTTAGAGACTATTGAAAAAATTAAAAAAATTATATTAAAAATTATAATTTAGAGAAATTTAATTTACAAAATATTAAATAAAAATTTATTAAGTAGAATTTCATATAAAAAATTGTAATTTAAAGACATTTAAATACCACCGGATATTCTGAAAGATCAGATTTTTTGTCTCAAAATTTACCTTTTCACGAAAAAAAAAATTCTCATGAAAATATCATAATTTTTCATGAAAAAATCTCAAATTATTGATCAATTTCTCAGTCAATTAAAAATCTGATATTTTTGTAAGATATTTCAAGAGTTTTTATTTGTCAAAATATGTTTAGTGCATAGTAAAACTCCAATTTTAAATTTTAATTTAATATAAATGTTAAATTTTCCCTAATTTCTTGGGCGAATTACAGAATCACTTCGTACAAAATTAAATTACAAACTATCGTACTAAACGAAGGATTATTAACCATGCGAACAAATTTAACAGCCTCGCATGAAATTCTAACAAGTCTTACGGATCTTCTAGAAGGTGACACTAACAGCTAGATATAAAACCTAGATTACCCATTAAAGCAACCGCCACAATAGAAAGAAATCGTATATCGACGAGCTGCCAAACAGAACAATAAATCAAGAAGATGACAGTTGTCTATCCATCGATTTTCTACAAACGAAACAAAAATCAACAACGAGGAAGTTGAAGATCAGATTTCAGAATTTAATCACGCACAAACAAGCAATAAATATCAAGAAGGCCAACAAGACAGGAGATTGAAGAACCAAAAAAAAAAAGAAGCAGAATCATCATCAGGACACTACACAGAGAACACAAAAATCAGAAATCTAGAGCGTGAGGTAAGTGCATCCATATTTGTCAAACACAAAACCTATAGACAACTAGTAACATTCATTTTCAAAGTGCTATTTGTTCTTGAAATCAATACAAACAAATTAGTT